>CABHPH010143349.1:0-32658 GCA_902168325.1 Peromyscus nudipes
TTTTAAAGGTTTTTTGTTTGTTTGTTTTGGTTTTGTTCTGGCTGTCCTGGAACTCACTCTGTAGACCAGGCTGGCCTTGAACTCACAGAGATCCTGCTCCGTTATGCTGGAATTAAAGGCGTACATTACTACACCCAGCTTAAAGGTTTTTTGTTTGTTCATTTGTCTTTTAAGATTAATTTTATATTTACTTATGTATACCACATATCTGTGGGTGCCCACGGAGGCCAGAAGAGGGGGTTGACTAACCTGGAGTTACAAGTGGTTGTGAGCCACCCAGTGTGATGCTGAGAATTGAACTCAGCAGCAAGTGATCTTAACTACTGAGCCATCTCTCCAGCCCTTGATTTGGTCTTAAAATATTTCCATCTTTTATCAACGAGAAAGCTTTTTATGATATTCAGATGTTCTATTGTTATGCTCTATTGCACACTTTCTGTCACAGCTACATGTCTTTAGCTTTATAGTGTCTTAAACTATACAGTTTTGATTTAAAGAATTACGTCTGTGTATGTACTCTGAAAAATATTTGCTGTACATGAATCCTATTGTGTGTATATGTATGTGGAAATGTGTGTGTTTGTGTGTGTGCGCACGTGTACGTGCTTGTGGAGGCCAGAGATCTCCTTGGTTTCATTCCTCAGGAGTTGTCCTCATGTTTGGAGACAGGATCTCTCACTGGGACCTCACCAGTTATAGAAGCCTTGGGTAATGTGTCTAATTTCATATTCTTGGCTCTTGGAATACATACAGTACCACTTCCAGCACCAGGGTGGTGGGTCTTTGTTTCAACAGACTGCTTGATTTTTTGGTGTGCTACATTAGACATTAGCACACATTGTTGTGCTCATTGCCCTTCGTCATGTTGCATTTGTGTGTGTGTGTGTGTGTGTGTGTGTGTGCAATTCAGTGACCTTGACATTGGCTTTGACTCCTCTGAGGAAGGCTGTGGCTGTGCCTGGTCTTTGTGGACCTGTCTGTCTATGTGGTATGCCTTAGACAAAGCCTCATGAGGAAATAAGTCCAGACTGAGGGATGTGTCAGGTCTTAGATCGCCTTCCACCTGTCCCTTTAGGATCTGGGTGGCTATCACTGTGGATACCTGTTCTGTCTCACAAGAAGATGATGAGGTTCTTGGCTGGTGTCTAATTGGACTGCAGCATCTTCATGGTGGTTTCCAGTGCTGTGATGGTATAAATTCAGAAGGCTGGGATCTCTGTCTACTGGGACGTCTTGTACTCCAGGGCTCTGTAGCAGCAGCACCTAGGCTTCCTATGTTATTGCGTCTAGAAGTAGGACGGTGATGCCATGTCCTTAGTTCATCGTTTCACCCCCAGGCCGCGACCAAAGCTCACGCATGGGTTTGTGAAGTCAGCCCTTCTGCTTGCTGAACCATCTCCCTGCCCCTTCTTGCTTTGCCTTTTAAACTAACCCCAGAGTGAGGAGCAGTAAATACCTGAAGCGTCAACTATGACTTAACAACCATAACACTGAGATTTGAATAATCAAATCTTTATTATTTGCTTTTATGGTAAGGGTTTTGAAAATACCAGCCTCATTTCAGATTCTCTCATTATACTTAAGACTGAGAAGATGGTTCACTAGGTAAGAGTACTTGCTCTGCAACCATTAGGACTTGGATTCAAATCCCTAGAACACACATTAAAACAAAAAGCAAAACCAGGCATGACTGTGGGTACCTGTAACCTGCACTGGGGAGCTGGGACAGGTGGATCTCTAGAGTCATAGATAGTCATCCTAGCCAAAATGGTGAGCTTCTGGTTCAAGAAGAGGTCTTGTCTAAAGACTGTGATGTGAGACACCAGTGTCCTGATCTGGCTTCTTCATGTACGTGCACTTGCACACTCACGGGCATGTGCACGCGCGCGCGCGCGCACACACACACACACAATAATTAAAAAAAAAAGGAAGTAGAAGATCTGGGCTTAAGACGTGATAGAATACAATCTAAAGCCTTTTCAACTCTTCAGAGAGAAATTAGCCAGAAAGGGCTGTTAAAGAGTCATCAACTCAACACCCTGCTTTCTGGCCTTCACCCTAGGGTTCCTGAGTGTCCTTAGTCAGGCAGAAATTCATGCAGAACGGGTTAGCATAGCAAATACAATTGTCATATAATGTGCTAGGATTTACTACAGATAAACTGAACCATCAGGATAGAAGCCAATCAGTCCTTCTGAGAAGTTTAAAATTCAAGAGGTGGCATCTTTGGTTGAATATGGTGATTGTATCTTACCAAAGGAATTGCTGTCACGCCGATTAAAATTCCTATTCTTGTCTATCATTGATTCTTTAGTATTTTCTTTATAAAGGGGATGGTCTATTACTAAGGCTGAGAGATGGCTCAGCAGTTAAGATCTTTTGCTGCTCTTGCAGAAGACCTGGTTTATGTTTTTAGCACACTCATGGCAGCTCACAGTGGTCTGTAACTCCAGTTCTAGGGGATCTGTTGCCCACTTCTGGCTACCACAGGCACTGGGTACATAATGTGGTGCACATAGGCAAAAAACACTGATAACACATTAAAAATGTTTCCTAGAAAGATTTATTTTTATTACTTTTAATTGTGTGTCTGTGTGTCTGTGTATGAATATGTGCACATGAGTGCAGGTGCTCATGGAGGCCAAAGGTTTGGGGTTCTTAGAACTGGAGTTGCAGGTGGTTGTGAGCCGCCCAGGATGGGTGCTGGGAACTGAACTTGGATCCTCTGGAAGAGCAGTATGTGCTCTTAACCACTGAGCCACCTCTTGAGTCTCTAGTGAAGTGTTTTCATTTAAGAAACTTAAATTAATGTATTTAATTTCTTTAAATTATACATTTAAAGAAATATATCAAGTTTATGTGTCAGTAAATACAAGTGTAAAATGCAGCATTTTTCAAAACTACACTTAAAGGAAAACCCACATCTAGTTTAAATATTTTTTTAAATAATTTATTTATTTTTAATTTTATTTGAATTGGTGCTTTTGCCTGCATGTATGTCTATGTGAAGGTGTCAGATCTTGGAGTTACAGACAGTTGTGAGCTGCCATGTGGGTGCTGGGAATTGAACCGGGGTCCTCTCGAAGAGCAGTCAGTGCTCTTAACCTCTGAGCCATCTCTCCAGCCCCTAGTTTAAATAATTTTAAAATTTGTTTTACCATTGTGTGTAAGACATACATACATACACACACACACACACACACACACACACACACACACACACGCGCGCGCACGCGCACGCGCGCGCACACACACAGTACCAGCCTTGAATGGCTTTAGGGAGCTGTTGTAAGATTTGTCAGGATAACCTATTTTGTATAGTCCTGCACAGTTTGGATCTTTTGGGTCCCAGTTCTGAATGTGATTCAGTACTTTAGATCTTAACACTGTTTAGATCTTAACACTGTCGAAGGCAGCATTTTTTCTTTTCTCTGTATTAGGTGAAATATAATGCTACTTTTCTGTATCTTAACCACATTTTTCTTGGATGAGTAAAGATCAGTTAGTGTCAATCTAGCAGTTGGGGTTTTGCTTGACTTTTAACTGAGTTTTTAGTCAGAGGACTTGAAATGTTTGTTTTGTTTTGTTTTGAGGAAATAAAACAATGTTGGTCTCTTGTATAAATGAATTTTGCAAACCTAATTCAAAAGAGTAGATGATAAAGATTAGTGTCTAGAAACTTAGAAATACACTTGGTGTTGTACTCCATTTTCTGTAAGTAAAGTAATTCTCTGTTTGACTTATTTACTTAATAGGTTTTATTAAGCTTTTACTAACCATCAGTAAATAAAATTATCAGATTTGAATTCTGAAAAAATTTACATAAAATACCATATTTAACCAGTATTTGAATGTATGAGAATTACAGTTATCCAGTCACTGTTTTTAGTCTTGTGTGTCCCTGGTGTGGCTGTATATAATGACTGTGATTCGGAACAACAGATGGCTGTCGTAGTTTAAACTGATCTTGTATATGGAATAGTTTCTGCTTGAAGGCAAGCTCCCGGAATCAACCAAGCCCCTAGCCTTATTGCCACACAAGCATCACAAGCATTCTATGCCTTTACCTCTACAAAACAGAGGCTTCAAGTATTTCCTGAATGCCAAAGGCTTGGAGTCAAAAAAAGGAGAAAATAAATTTATAAATAGATGAACAAGGCCTTGCCTGATTGGAGCATCATTATCCAATTAGATTGATAGAAGAACATACAGTTACAACTCATTATTAGAGCTCAATTATCAAACTGTAGTACCTGGAGTAAGGGTTGGTACACAGCAGAATATAAAGCCAATAATGTAAGCAATTACTATGTTTGACTCACTCCTGTATAGCTAGCTAGCCCTTAACAGTGTGTGTATAATATTTGAGATGTAGCTCAATTGGTGTGAGTACCTGGCTAGCATGCCTGAGGCTGTGGGTTTGATCCCCAGCACCACACACATACCTGTAACCCACTACTCAGGTGGTGGGAGCGGGAAGATCAGAAATATAAGGTTATCTTTGGCCAGCGTAGTGAGGAAATACTGGGCCAAATCCCACCCAAAAACCAGCTAGGCAAACTGCAAACTCTGCATCTCCATGTCTGATGTGAAAACTCTTCAGATCTCCAACTCCTTTCAGTTTTGTTGACTGTAACACACTTCTTTCTCTTGGGCTGGTACTACTGCCTATTAGCAGCTCTCCTCCGCAGGTATCCCACAGCTCTGGCATCTCCAACATCTTGGGGTCTCCAAGGCAATCCAAGCTTCAGTTTCACAGCTTCATACAATGGCCTCTCTGGGCCTCCATTCAGGGATACCCCTGACATGTGCCTGGTCTCCGTGGCTCTCCTTAGTTGCTCCTTGACTCTAAAGCCAGAACCACGTGGCCAAAGCTGCCAAGTTCTGCTGCTTGCTGGGGCTGGAACATGTACCTTTGTTCAATTACATCTTCACCAGCTTTCTGTTTTTGATGGTTTCCTTCATTGCTTAAGCTTGACTATCCTGAAACCGGATCTGTAGACCAGGCTGGCCTCAAACTCAGAGATCCACCAGCCTCTGCCTCTGGAGTACTGGGGTTAAAGGCGTGGACCACCACACCCAGCTCTAAGCTTTTCTTTAATTCCTTTTCATAACTTGAGAACTTAGCGGGGTGGGATCTTGCCCTGAGGTCACCAGTCCTTTTATTCCATTTCTTAACCCTTTTATCTCCTTAAACACAGGACTTTTAGCTCCATTCTCTGGTGCTCCTTTTCTCTTCCAATTTTACATTTTGTGTTTTTCCTTGCTCAGCTTGCTCCTTTTCATTATAAATCTTCACTAGAGTTAACATTGGTAACCACATAACAGAGTCTATACTAGGCTGTTTTGAGATTTCCTCTGCCAATGGAATTAATCCAAAACTCTTCACTTTAGCCCCAGGCAGACTTTTTGGACAAGGGCAAAAAGCAGCCACATTCTTCACCAAAATATCACAAGAATGATCTCTAGGCAACATATTAAAATTCTTCTCTGAAACCTCTTGAGCCAGGCCCCGCAGTGCATCAGATCACACTGAGCACCACTGTTCCCCATGCTCCTACTAGGATGGTCCATTATGCAGCACTTAAAGTGTTCAACCATTTCCTTATCCACAGTCCCATGGTCCATAGTCCTTCAAACAAAAGCATGGTCAGGCCTATCACAGCAGTACCCCCATCCCTGGTACCGACCTCTGTCTTAGGGTTTCTATTGCTGTGATGAGACACCATGACCACAGCAACTCTTATAAAGGAAAACATTTAATGGGGCTGGCTTTACTGTTTCAGAGGTTCAGTCCATTATCATCATGGCGGGATATGATGGCATGCAAGCAGACATGGTGCTGGAGAAGGAGCTGAGAGTTCTACATCTTGATCCACAGGCAACAGGAAGTGAACTGTGTCACTGAGCATAGTCTGTGCACAGGAAAACTCAAAGCCCACCCCCACAGTGACACACTTCCTCCAACAAGGCCACACCTAATAGTGCCACTCCCTGTGGGGGCCATTTTCTTTCAAATCACAACAGGTTTCCAGCCAAGTTTTATTTACAGTGCCAATAATAACTATATCCGTGCTTCTCACTCTGTCTTTGTGGGTTTTCTGGGGTATGGTACCCCATATCTCCAGGTTAGACAGGGGGATATTTTGAAAGCTATATTAGACACCAGGAGGCACAGGTTCAGTACTTGATATTTATTATTACTATTAGCTATGGTGTTGTTGCAGTCTTCTTTGTCTCATCTAATAGATGGAGGGACTGATTTAAATGACCTTTAAAACCTCTTTTAGTTCTACAAGATGGTGGATTTTTTTTCACTTTTTGTAGATTTATATATTTTTATTTTATATGTATGCATGCTTTGCTTATGTATGTATGCACCAAATGCCTGCATTGTCCAAGGCGGCCAGAAGAGGGCGTCAGATTCCCTGGAACTGGAGTCACAGGTGTTTGTGAGCCCTGCCTTCAGTGCTGAGAATTGAACCTGGGCCTCTGGAAAAGCAGTCAGTGCTCTTAACAACTGAGTCACCTCTCCAGCCATAAATTGTTGGTGGTTTTGTAAATTTCCAGCCATAGTATGTTTGATGCTGAGACCTTGGATGAATATGTAATCCATAATTTTAGATACGTTTTTTTCAGAATAACATTTTAGTGCATCTAGAGCCATATATACTGTCTGTCTGTCTGTCTGTCTGTCTCTCTCTCTCTCTCTCACACACACACACACATACACACACACTTCTTTGAAATACCATATATCTTCCCTTTAGTTTTTGTTGTTTAATGTTATAAAGTTTTTAGTGTTAATTTGACTTGTTTGTTGAGTAATGGAACTATTGCATTCCATTACTCAAGGTAAGTTGAGACATGAGTTTTAAAATCAGGTGAGATAGGGAGAGTCTTGAAGTTATCCAGGTGACAGTTGACGATGTCGCTATGCTATTACTTGGGAGAATAGCATGGGGCAACAGACAGATTTAAGAGGTGACAGAAGACCAGCACACAAGGACACAGAAAAGGAACAGAAGCTCAAGGACCCAGACTAGACTGTGTCACTAGTGTCTGCATGCTGCCGCTGGTGAGGCATGCGTGTGTAGTTTGGTGTGCACACGTGTGCGCTTACATGCAGAGGATGCTTTCCTCAGTTGCTTTTCTGCCTTTTTTTTTTTTCTTTCCTAAGACAGGGGTTTTCCCTAGGCCACCCTGACTGGAAGTCTCTCTGTGTAGACCAGGCTGGCCTTGAACTCAAAGAGATCAGCCTGCTTCTGCCTCCCACATGCTGAGATTAAAGGCGTGCACCTTGATAACTGGATCCACCTTGTTTTTTAAGACAGGGTCTCACTGAACCTGTAGCTCACTAATTGACTAGATATGTGATCCTATTATCTGTACTGTCTCCTCAGGACAGGTGTTACTGGTACATACCGTGCTTGGCAGTTTTTATTTTTAAATGGGCACTAAGCATCCAAACTTGGTTTCATGTTTCCAAGACAAACGCTGTGAGACTGAGCCCCCTTATTAAGAACCTTCAGAAAGGAACTTGGCTGATAGCCACTTAGAAGCATTGCTCCAAGTGATGTTAGGATTCACTGCTAGCAAACTACCCAAGAGGTCATAGGATCTCTGAAAGACAAGTTTGAGCCATCAAGGCATGCAATTCAGTGTACAAAAGTAAAATGCGTTCCTGGAGTTTAAAAAGGGAATAGCTAAATGTAAAGGGGAATGAATACCCACACACATCAGTCAGAATGTGTTGGTGAGTGGAAAGGACTAATTGAAAACCCTGATTCCCCAACTCCCCATTATTTTAGCTGTGTATAGTCATCTAATAAAGTTTAAAAAAAAAACAAAACACCCACAAAAAACTGTAAACAACGTGTGATTAGGTTGGCAGTTAATATATTGAATATGGTTAAAAGTGTACAGACCAACAGTGTCAGCCCCCAGGGCTCTCTGTTCACCTGTAAAACCACTCTGGTTTTAAGTGTCCCTTGTGTAGCTCTGAGTAGTTAGAATACCATTTGCCTTCAAATATTTATCTTGAAAGATCATGTGAAATGGATGTATATGTACTTTTAATATACAATTTTTAGAAAACATCATTAGTATACTGTTGTGGAATATTAGTTTGAGATGTGTTACTTTTGTTTGTGCTGTGGACATTTGTTTAATGATGCAAAGATGTGTTGCATTCTTTTATGCTGCATTTGTTTAACTCTGTGAAGCTGTGTTACTGTGCCTGTCTAAAACACCTGATGGTCTATAAAGAGCTGGACGGTCAATAGCCAGGCAGGAGAGAGGATGGGAGGGGCTGCAAGGCAGAGAATAAATAAAAGAAAAGAGAGGAAGAGTGAGAAAAGGAGGAGAGGAGGACACCAGGGGCCAGCCACACAGCCACACAGCCACCCAGCCAGCCACGGAGTAAGGAGGAAAGAAAGATATATAGAATAAAGAGAGGTAAAAAGCCCAGAGGCAAAACATAGTTAAAGAGAGCTGTGATAATTTAAGTTAGAAAAGCTGGTTAGAAACAAGCCAAGCTAATGCTCGGCATTCATAAGTAAGAGTAAGTCTCTGTGTATTTATTTGGGAGCTGGGTGGTAGGCCCCCCAAAAAGTAAAAAAAAAAAAAAAACCCAACAACAACTAGCATATACTTTTACTAACAGTTTTCCCCCACACTGAGGCTGTCATCCTCTCCATACGGGATGCGTTCAGCCAGTGGTCCATGTCTTTTTTTTTGTGTGTGTGTGTGTGTGTGTGTGTGTGTGTGTGTGTGTTGGGGGAGTTAACATGTCTTAAAGCACGGCTATCATCAGGAATGGCTTTTCTTGCCAGTTATTTGGTGAGGAATAGTTGTGACCCACAGTGAGTGATACAGGAATGAGAACTGTTGTGCTGGGTATTAAAATGAAAGCTTTGTAAAGACCAAAGTAATTCTGAAAAAAGTCATGGAAAAATAAAGATTATTAAATGATTGTCCATCTTCTCACAGTATAGTAGGCTAAATCACAAGTGTCAAAGTGCTTATTTGGATCGTGTATGTGTGTGTGTGTGTGTGTGTGTGTGTGTGTGTGTGTGTGTGTAGAGAGAGTACATATAGAGGTCAGAGGACAACATTTGGGGGAGTAAATTCTTACTTCCACATAGGCTCTCTATTTCTCCTGCTGTGCTGAGTACTCCAGGCTAGCTGGCCTGCCAGGTTCTTGGCTGTTCTTCTGTCTCAGACTCCTATCTGGCTGTAGAAATGCTGTAATTACAAATGTGTAATTTGTGTGTGGATCAAACTGGTCACTGGGCTTGTACTTTTATCCTCTGAGCTACCTCCTTGGCCACATGTTGATGTAAGGTGACTTTGTGTATGCTCTGCATAGTACTAGATGCTGGATATTCATTAGTGGACCTGATGACATGTCCTCTTGGGTCTTATCATTGAGTAAGGAAGGTAGAATTAAACAAGGTACAGAGAGACAGACCCATCAGAGGTCAGTTCCACCCAAGCAGAATGTTAAGAAAGTTCTAACTGGTTCTGGGCCGACATCCCACATAAACTGAATGTTTGATCACCACACTAGTGTCCGCTCCTGCTCCCATTTCTGCATTTCATTGCCAACCATAGCGTATGCAGAAATAGTGAAATTCCAGTTAGGTAACTGGGTCTCCAGAAGATGTTAACAGCATGCATGGTGCATGAGGCTGGGAACAAAGGTTGGAGAAGCCCTGATTTTTGGACAACATTCAATCTGTATTTGTAGGCTAGTCCACATTCTTTAGTACAAACTCACATTTTAATTACTTCATTTTTTGTTTATAGGTTCAGGGGCAAGTTCATCCTACTCTCGAGTCTAATGATGATGCTCTTCAGTATGTTGAAGAATTAATTTTGCAATTATTAAATATGCTGTGCCAAGCCCAGCCCCGGAGTGCTTCAGATGTGGAGGTATGACAGATGACCACTTCGTCCTGTACTGACTGCGTGTATTTCTAGCCTGTGTGTTTGTTGTAAGGGCAGTGAAGGAGAGGAGTGTCTACTCTTCAGTCCATCCGTAGATCTTTATACTGGGTATGTGATAGCTTATGTCTTAGCTGTGTAACTTTCAGAGTTGACTTTTCAGTTTAAATGAACAACTTCATGTTGCTGCTAGAATGATCTTTCCTTTCTTTTTTGAAACAAAGCCTCTCTGTATAGTCCTGACTATCTAGGAATTCGCTATGTAAACCAGAATGGCCTTGAACTCACAGAGAATTCTGCTCACACTTTTTTTTTTTTTTTTAAGATTTATTTATTATGTATTCAGTGTTCTGCTTGCATGTGTCCCTGCAGGCCAGAAGAGGGCACCAGATTTCATTACAGATGGTTATGAGCCACCATGTAGTTGTTGGGAATTGAACTCAGGACCTCTGGAAGAACAGCCAGTGCTCTTAACCTCTGGTGCTCACACTTTTAAGAGTAGAACATGTACAAAAGTTTCATTCCAAAAGCATATCCTTTAAATTTTACAAAGTCAAAGGATTAATAATAAAATATCTGAATGTGTCTGAGGGAGAAAAGAAGAAAAGATTGGGATCCGAGACAGATGAACTTACAACTTCACTGGTAACAGTTACAAAGCAGATACAAAGCAGATGTAGATGTGGTACTGACAGAGTAGAGCTGAAGATTCCCAAGGTATGGCACTTACAGAATTAAGATGCCAAACACTGATATTGTACAAACCTCTACTACCAGCACTGGGGAGGTACAGGCAAGGAGGTTTCCAGATCAACTTTGACTGTATAAGGAGTTCAAGGCCAGCCTGGGCTATGTGAGACCCTGTCTCAAAAAGCAAAACAAAAAGAGTCCAGGAGAGTGTTCTGTTTATTTTTATCCTTAACTCCTACAAGTCACAGGACTTGAGGTAGCTGTGGAAGATTGCTGTTTCAAAGAAGCAGCTAATGGAACCTGGCCTGTGAGTTACGGGATAAGTCATGAGGGAAGTCTGGAGTTCAGCTGAGGCAGTTAAGTGTCTAGGAACATTGAGGGTCGGGGTGTAGCTCACTGACTAGGATACATCAAGCCTCAGGTTCCATCTCCAGGGTCGGCCCCCCCATCCCACTCCCCCCCCCCAAGGAAAAGAAAGGGAAAAGAACAGAGAACATCAAATAACAGGTTTGGAATGTGGAAACGATTGTGTACTGTGCAATTCTCATGTCTTAACTCATTTCCAGTAGGTTCTCTGTGGTGGTTTTGTTTTGTTTTGTTGTTGTTTCTGTGATAGAATCACATGTAGCCCAGTTTGGCCGTGAACTCAAATGCTATATAATCAAGAGTGACTCTTAATCCTTCTGCCTCCACCTCCCATCTGCTGGGACTTCAGGAGTTCCCTGCCAGGCCTGGCTAGTGTCTTCCCAGTCCCATTTAATTGTTAAAGTCAGATTTTTATTCACAATTTCTCTTAAATACCTACTTACGTTGTCTCACTGGGATCTGGAGTAGCACTGCTTGCCTGACTCTATCACATCAACAATTTCGGTTGAGTTTTCTTTTTGACCCTTGCTATATTCTTCCATGGTTTGGCAGAATCCAGACTTATGTCTAGTCTATTAGAAAGGGCGTACAAACCTCACCTTGCTTATCATTCTGATGTTGGTACAGTCTAGGACTTTTGCTAATCTGCTGACTCTGCAAACACAGATCAGATCTTTCCATTTACGTTTACAAAACTGCTTGTCTCCTTTCATCTTTAGTATGTACACTAGGAGCAGAAAGTCATAGTAGACTCTGATGTGCAGGCTTTGGGGCTGGAGATAGTGTTTTTCAAGACTATGCAAGAATATGACAATAACAGAAATGCCAGTCACTTATGTAGTAACCTTTATCATTTCTTTTCAAGCATTTATTTTTATTGTATTTAATTATGTATGTGTACACATCTGTGTACACAAGTGCAGGTGCCCACAGAGGCCAAAGGAGTTGGATCCCTGTCTTTGTTAGGGTTTCTACTGATGCAGTGAAACACTGTGACCAAAAAGCAAGTTGGGGAGGAGAGGCTTTATTTGGCTTACACTTCCGTCTATCATGGAAGGAAGCCAGGACAGGAATTCAAACAGAGCAGAAACTTAGAGGCAGGAACTAATGCAGTGGCCATAGAGGAGTGCTGCTTACTGGCTGGCTCAGCCCACTTTCTTACAGAACCCAAGACCACTAGCCCAGGGATGGCACCACCTATAATGGGCTGGGCCCTCCTCCATCAATCACTAATTAAGAAAACGCCCTACAGGCTTGTCTAGAGCCCAGTCTTATAGAGACATTTTCTCACTTGGGGTTTTCTCCTCTCTGATGACTCTAGTTTGTGTCAAGTTGACATGAGACCATCCAGCACAACCCTCTGATCTGGGGTGACAGGCTCTTGTGAGCTATGTGATGGCAGAGCTGGGGATCACAGTCCTGTTTCCTGGAAGAGCATTACTTGCTCTTAACCACTGAAATTTTATAATTTCAAAGTGCTAGTTTATAAAGTTCTATATCCTTACAGTAATCCTATGGGGCACCTTTTTCTTTGCTTATGTATTTGAAAATTGACCATCAGATGATAATAGACATAAATGAAGATTTAAGACAAAAAAAATCAATTTTCTGGAGCTGGAGAGATGGCTCTCTGGGCTGTCAAATCACTTAGTGCATCGATTATCCAAAAAGGGAAGAGAAAAAGTGTGCTTCATGAACCAAGGGCAGCCCGTTTGAGTCAAGCTTCTGTGTAAGGGTAGAGGAGTGTGGAAACGACTGAAAATGTATCACTTTCTTTCTTTATTGTATGTGTATGTAGATGTGCCGCATTTGTATGGAGGGAACAGCTTGCAGGAGTTTCTCTTCCACCGTGTGGGTTCTGGGGATCAAGCTCAGCTCATCAGGCTGCAAGTGCCCTAACCTGTAGAGCTGTTTCACCAGCACGGAGATTGAGTGCTTTTTACTGCATTGTTTTCATTTTTGATTTCGGTCATTTGTTTTTAAGTTTACATACAAAGTAGTGGGTGAAAAAATATTTTTAAATTCATTGGTGTGTGTGTGCGCGCGCGCACATGCGCGCGCGGTCAGGGTAGGGTGAGGAGAGGGTATGCTAGTGCAGGCATGCATGTAGTTTGTATAAAAGTCAGAGGACAGCTTCTGGAGTCTGCTCTTCTTCCACTGAGGTTTCTGAGCTCTGGGGACTGACTTCATGTCCTCAGGCTTGTGCAGCAAGTGCGTTTCGCCAGCATTTAAGGGCTTTGCATGCATTTTCCTGCATGTGTCACTTATACTTTGTTGTCACTCACCCTCTCCCCCACCCCCCTGTCCTCTTTTTGATGATTGTGTTTCACATTGTCACTCTGAATGGAGGTTTTCAAGTGTCAGGAGTCACATGACTGGAGAAGGCCACTCACCTAGGAGGCAGGGGGCCCTGGTGCATCCACAGCACAGTGCCTGAGTGACTGGAGAACAGAGGGAGGAAGGGGTGCTTTGTGTTTGGATTTTCCTTTGTTAGCCCCCCCCCCCCCCCCGCGCCCCCTCCCAGCCTCTTGCTTGGCCACTGGTTTGGACTTTGTATCACCTTTATCACATAAGGATAGCTGCATCCCAGCAGGCAGCAGGCACGGTTCCAGCTAGGCAGTTGAAGAGATTTGCTACTTTTACTTTTTTTTTTTTTTTTTTTTTTTTGGTTTTTCGAGACAGGGTTTCCCTGAGTAGTTTTGCGCCTTTCCTGGAACTAACTTGGTAGCCCAGGCTGGCCTCGAACTCACAGAGATCCGCCTGGCTCTGCCTCCCGAGTGCTGGGATTAAAGGCGTGTGCCACCCCTGCCCGGCACTACTTTTACTTTTTAACTGTAAGAATTCTTTGACTTCTGATTAAACTCTTTTTTTTGGTTTTTTGTTTTTTGTTTTTTTGTTTTTCGAAACAGGGTTTCTCTGTGTAGCTTTGCACCTTTCCTGGAACTCACTCTGTAGACCAGGCTGGCCTGGAACTCACAGAGATCCGCCTGCCTCTGCCTCCTGATCCCGAGTGCTAGGATTAAAGGCGTGCGCTACCACCGCCGGCCAAACTCTACTTCTAATGTAATTAAAACATGCAGTTTTAAAGACTGGCGCCTGAACAGCCTTGACCGTAGGATGAAGAGAGGTTAGATGACTACATCTGCTCCTAGGATGCCCTAAATGCATTGTGTGCTTCCCTACACCTAGCTCTAGAGTGTCTGTGGCTCTGTATTTACTGCTCAAACCTCCATTCAGGTTTGTATTCAGGGGCAGTGTTCAGTTGCATCTAGTTTTCCATACTACTAGTTGAATACTGAGAATTTGTTAAAGGTTTTGTAATACTGACCCCTACTGGCTCTAATTGAGGTGTTCTACAAATGGGTTTTCAACACCTGAAGGAAGCACTTTTTGCTAATAGTAAACTACCTTAAAGTAGGGGATTTAGCTATTATAACAGGCCATTCTCTAAGTTTCAACATATTTTAACCATATACCTTCTAGATGTTAGATTTGAAGTAGTTTCCTAAAAAATGGAACCATGCTTTGCTGTTACCGGTGCAGACCACTGAGTTTCATGACTTGTAGACAGTTTTGAGAGAAAATAATCTCACATGATGGTTGAAGAAAAAAAAAAATCTCTGGGGTTTTAATTGAAAATGCTGCTGGAATTTATAATTGGGGTTAAAGTAAGGATGCAAATAAATAAGAATTTATTGAGGCGGTAGTGATGGTACGTGCCTTTAATTCCAGCACTCGGAGGTAGGCATTTTCTGAGTGTTTGAGGCCAGCCTGGTCTACAGAGCGAACGAGTTCCAGAACAGCCAGGGATACACAGAGAAACACTGTCTCGCAACACCCCTCCCCCTAAAAAAAATTATTGGAGTTGTATTTGCTAAATAAGTGTAGGTCTCCTTCCTTGAAACTGTGAGAGTGATGTTTAAAGTGACCTATCAGTCTTGCTATTAGTGAAGGTGGAATTCAGGGTGTAATTTCCCGGGTAATTAAAGTGTGTCTAATCCCTCAGTCACCTAATTAAGAAACAAATATTGACACCCACAGGGTTTATATCTATCTATCTATCTACTTATTTATTTTTTGGTTTTTCAAGACAGGGTTTCTCTGTGTAGCTTTGTGCCTGTCCTGGAACTCATGCTGTAGCCTAGGCTGGCCTTGAACTCACAGAGATCCGCCTGCCTCTGCCTCCCATGTACTGGGATTAAAGGTGTGCACCACCACTGCCCGACTTTAGATTTTTTGTTTTGGAATCACAGGATTTTTAAAATTATGTTCACAGTGTAAATTATGTGATGAACTCTTTCATTTATTTGTTGTTTAGTTGTTATTTTCTTATTTTCTAAGGAACGTGTTCAAAAAAGTTTCCCTCATCCAATTGATAAGTGGGCAATAGCCGATGCCCAATCAGCTATTGAAAAGAGGAAGAGGAGAAACCCTTTATCTCTGCCAGCAGAAAGAATTCATCATTTGTTAAGGGTAAGCTGAAATCCTGCTGTCTTGTTTTTGAATGGCAAAATAACTGAACAGTTAAAACCCTTTTAAGTTTTCCAGGAATTCATGTTGTGGGAAGGGGTACTGTGATAATGAATATAGATAGGGCAACATGGTTTAATGTAACTTCATACCAATAGTAATAAACAAATTGAAGAGATTTGGAAAAGTTATATTGTGGATTTTGTTTACCCCAGGGGTTATAAAGTTTCTGTCTTGTGTCCCGTAAAGCTTTTAAAATCTGTTAGCATTTTGTGTAGGAACTGCAGTGAGACCACAGTGGGGTCTGCGTTGTTGGGGAACATAAGTTCCCCCAAGATTACTACCTACATTTAAGTCAATAGCTTTAATCTCCCTAGAACAAACAGAAAATGCCAAGAATCCTCACAGTGCTAGTTTTGTTTCGTACTGTGACAAATTAACACATACTACCTTATTAAAATATTTAAACCTTAGTAAAAGTTTTTCTGTCATCACCGCCCCCTCCCCCCAGCGCCTTTATTGCCCACAATGGCCTTAGCCTGAGATTTGTGATCTTCCTGCCTCTTGTGTGAATTCTTAGATGGTCTTTAATAAAAAACCCAGAGCCAGATATCAGGGTGAAAGCTGAAAGATCAGAGAAGCAGAGCAGCTGACCACTAGTTCTTACCTCTATGAAATCCTCAGCCTAAAGGAGAGAGTTCCTGTGTCCTCACGCTTTATATGCCTTTCTCTGCCCTGCCACATTACTTCCTGGAATTAAAGGCGTGTGCGCTTCCCAAGCAAAGGCATGAGATCTCAAGTGCTGGGATTAAAGGTGTGTGCCACCACTATCTGACCTCTATGTCTAATCTAGTGGCTGGCTCTGTCCTCTGATCCTCAGGCAAGTTTATTGGGTACACAATATATCACCACAGCCTCTGCCTCACAAGTGCTGGGATTAAAGACCTGCATTGTTCTGCCTGACTGACTTTTATTTTCTCTTCTTGTTTAGAATTCTTCTTCCTTTAGGAACTTTTAGTCCCACAAAAAGAACATACTCTCTATGAAGTCTAATAATAGGACTATTTAATATGCTCAGTAGCACATTGCATGATTTTTTTCTTTTTTCATAGAAAGCCAAGAATGTGCCGTAAGGCTCCTTGGGGAGCCTAGGTTTCTTGGGAAAGTATTGAGATATAAGACTAATAGCTATTCCTGAATGCCAATATTGCAGACACTTGTTTGGTAAGAAGGTCCTGTGTAGTTCTCCCATGCACTCCTGCTTGGTGACAGTGACCATGTGCTCCTGACTCCAGTCTTAGACTCTCCTGCTCAGTGACATGGATTGCTCATGTACATGACAGGGACAGCTCTTCCTTTTCTTAGCTTGCTTTTTTTCAGTTCTCTGTGTGTGTGTTCTACATAGATAGGCATGTATCTACATTTCTAATGATTACACCAGTGAAACTTAAATTATTAAATGTTGGTAATGACAAGCTTCAGTGAAAGTTAAGTCAAGTTGTATGTTTTTTTAATTTTTTAATCAGTATGTTAAGTTTACTGTATATGATGCTTAAGCATGCTTTCCTTTTCATTTTTCAGGAGGTTCTAGGTTATAAAATTGACCACCAGGTTTCTGTTTACATAGTAGCAGTATTAGAATATATTTCTGCAGATATTTTAAAGCTTGTGGGGAATTACGTAAGAAATATACGGCATTATGAAATCACCAAACAAGACATTAAAGTGGCCATGTGTGCTGATAAGGTAAGAGCCTCGGTGCTTTATCCTTCATTTCTACGTATGATCTATTAGATGCTAGCGCTCTTCTGAAGGAATAGAACTGTGTACAGCATTTTGTGTTGGGGGAGTATTTGTAGTAATCTAACAGCGCGCATCCAGGTTGTATAGGATAGGGCAGAAAAGTCAACACCCCAGGTGTGTTCCCAGGAAAGAAGGTATTTTCTGATGGCACTCTGTTGCACTTACTTCACACTCGTACATTCTCATTACCAAATCCACTTAGGTTTTAGTGTTCGTTCTTATAGAATGATCTAGAGTGAAATAAATGACCTGGTCTGTAGAATTACAAGTGTTTTGATATTTTTAAATGGATAAGTACTTGGTTTTTATGATTACAAATTTGAAGATGGAATATGAAATGTTTACTACTTTAAGTGTGTGTGTGTGTGTGTGTGTGTGTGTGTGTGTGCGCGCGCGCTTCCATGAGGTGATGTATACAGTGCACATGCAGGGACTCGAGAAGCCAGACAGCATCAGATCCCCTGAACCTGAAGCTACAGGCAGTTCTGAAATAAGTGCCTGACATGGCTTCTGGGAACTGAAAGTGTAGTCTGTGTTCTTCTTAACCACTGAACCATCTCTCCAGCCCTTTACTTTATTATAAGTAAAATATTGATGTGTATTTATTATGTGCTCTCACAGAAATGAGATACAGAAAAACATGTTAAAAGGGGCTGAGATATAGTTTAATTTGTAGAGTGCTTGCCTAGAATGTGTAGTGCCCTGGGTTTGGTTCCAGTACTGCATGAACTGCACATGGTGTACAAGCTCATCATCTCAGCACTTGGATGTGGAGGCAGAAGGATCAGACATTGATGCTAACCTTGGCTGCATAGTGAGCTTGTGGCTAGCTTCGGTCATATGAGACTATGTCTCTAAAGTTTAAAAATATTAAAAATCCTAACAAGGTGCCAGTGTTGTTGAAAGGTGACTTACATTGTAGCCTAAGGTGAAGTATATTGTAGTTACACTTCAGAAGTCCATAGGAACGGGAAGGATGAGTTACAACAGTAATAACTGTGAACTCCTTTAATGTATGTGGGTGCTTTACCTGTGTGAATGTCTGTCACCATGCTCACCATGCTCACGCCTGGTCTCCATGGAGGCCAGAAGAGGGCATCAGATCCCCTGGCACTGGAGTTAAAGATTGTGAGCCACCATGGGAGCTGGGAATGGGGCCCAGGTTCTGGAAGAGCATCAACTGTTCTTAACCACTGAGCCGTCTTTTCTCTCCAGCCCAATTCAAGAATTCTTAGGGACAGTTTGTCCTCTGATTTCCACACACACACATTATGGTATGTGTGTGCCCTCTTCATGAAAGAAAAAAAAAGGATTTCTAGGGCATTTACCTTCACATTAGACTAGATTATTATTTTACTCTTTTGTTTTATATCTCTGACTACATAGGTATTGATGGATATGTTTCATCAAGATGTAGAAGACATAAATATCTTGTCTTTAACTGATGAAGAGCCTTCCACCTCAGGAGAACAAACTTACTATGATTTGGTAAAAGCATTCATGGCAGAAATCCGACAGTATATAAGAGAACTAAATCTAATTATAAAAGTTTTCCGAGAACCCTTTGTCTCTAATTCCAAACTGTTCTCATCTTATGTAAGTATATTTATGCTATTTTTGCATGTGTTGTTAAATTTCACTTCAAATTTGAACTTACATAATTCATGACTTCTAATTTGACAGTTTTTTTAAAGTTGTGGGACTTAAATTCATGATCACAATAAAGTGCTATATCAGTTTCAAGAGATTAAACATCAGAAATTGAAAGATGAAATCTAAAATAGACTAATTATGTAAGTGAAAAGAAATCACATAATAATCCATTTATTTCAAGGAAGAAAGCCTCTTGTTTAGGTGGAAGATATTTTTGATTCAATTGACTCATTGGAGTCATTTAACTGATACTGATCAACAGCAGCTGTATTGTCGGACACCATATTTAGATGAGTAAGAAACAGTCCTTCTCTAATTAACGAGGGCAAAGCTGTAAACGTAAAGTGCATTCAAGTGTGATGAGCATCGTAATAGAACTATAACAGTGGTATTATTGGGAGCATGAAGGAACTGGAATTTGGATGAGAGACTGTTCTGGATGGTGTCCATACTAATCTCACTAACCGAGAGAATGTTCAGTGATTTCTAAACTGTGGCCACAGCCTGGTGACTGATGGGGAACAGTGCTCCACAGGAGTGGGTTCTGGAGCTCAAGTTACAGCAGTGAGTGACTGTCAATAAAGGAGCAGGAGCTGAGGGGAAGCCCAGTGGCCAAGCTCTTGTCTAATGTGTGTATGAGACTCTGGGTTCAGTTCCACTACTACAAAAATTAAATAAAGAATTAGATGCTGTAAGTTTATAAATATGCTAAGCACTGTTTATTGAGTTAGTGTAAATGTAGGAAATGTGGCATTTAAATTGTTTCATTAAATTTACTTTTAAAAAAAGAGTAAAGGAGAGACAAGGATATCTCAGACAAAATCAACAACCAAAACTTGCTGAATGGTGTTCAGTATCATTAATTATCAGAGAAATACAAATCAAAGCATAGTGAGATATTTCCACACACTTATTAGAAAGACTTAAAAAAAAGTATCAGATACTGAGAAGAATGTGGAGTGACTGATTATGGGTTTGTAAAATTTCCATGTTACTTGTGAGATATAAATTGGTAATATTTTAGAATTGGCTTTTCTGTAACACACTGCTACATTTTCTGACAGTTCTATTAGCTTTTTGCTTAGAAGACCCAAAAACAAGTCCATACAGAATTGCAGCTTTATTTGTAATAGCTCAAAACTTGTAAATAACTCAGTGCCTATCAAAAGTGAAGACATGGGGAGATTGTGATTTCGCCATAGAGTGGTCAGCTACTCACTTAGAGTAAAGAATGAAGTACTTGTACATACACCCACGTAGCTGAATCTCGAGGACAGGCAGAGAAGCTGGACGCACAGATTACCACTTACCAAATGTTCTGGAAAAGATAACTGTCTTGTAATGGGAAGGAGAACACTCATTTTTCTGGCAGTGAGGATGGTGAGATTTAATGCAGATAAGACATAAGAGAACTGTTTAAAAATATGTTTTGATTTTATTTTATATGTGATTGTTTTCCTGTGATGGCCAGAAGAGGGCATTGGATCTCCTGGGACTGGAGTTGTAGATGATTGTGAGCTGCCCTGTGGGAGCTGGGAACTGAACCCTGGTCCTCTGAAAGAGCAGCCAGTGCTCTTAACTGCTGAGCCATCTCCAGCCCCATAAGGAAACTTCTTAAGACAAAAAAATGTGGACAGTGGCAATGATGGATTACAAAGAGGAATAACCACATACCATCTCAGCAAAAACTACATTTAAAGTCGGTGTCTCCTCTTACCGCACACAAACCATTTCTCAAAATTAATTTGACAGAAATAAAAATCACTGTAAAATAGTAATCAATAGATGTTAACAGAACAGGATAAAATTATATGGTCTCAGAGACCACATTACAACTAACCTGTATGAAATGACCAGTTGGTTTATTAATGCCGGTGTAATAACATTTCATCTGTTTACATGGAATGTCCAGAACAGGCAGCTGCACAGAGACAGGAAGGAGAGCTGTGCTTGCAGGGCCTGTAAATAAAACAGTGGGGCTGTTCTTGGTAATGAGTTTGTCTTTTGTGGTGATGACTTTAAGTATTCTGAAACCACTGAGTGTACATTCTGCAAGTACAGTTTATAGTGTACTTAAGTGGTCCACACACAGGAATTTCATACATACTTAAAATATTCTTTTTGGTGAGATCTTACGCACTTATTTCCCCATAATTTAACCCTGTCGTTGTCAATATATAAGATACTTTCTTGCCTTAGACAATTTCTTGAAGTCCCATCCACATTACCCTCAGTATCCTCTCTCTCAGAACACCAGTTATTTCATGATATGTTAATCAACTCTCAATAGAAAAATTACACAGAAGACAAAAGAGTACCAGTTTTGTTGAGTAGATTCTTAAAATATTCATTCATTTTTTCCATTACGTGTCTGGATAAAATTATGTGTATGGATAAAGTATAGTTTTCTTCATGTACTTCAACCAAAATATCACAACAGATTTAATGCAGAGACAGACAACAAGACCCTGTTGTTCTCTGGTAAACTGTGTTGAGGATTTGTAGAATATGAAGATGTTCTAAAACAAAACGATTGACAGAGGCATGTATTTCTTAATTGTATATCATGAAAAAAAGAATTTTGAAGTGTTTTTTATTGTAAGTCATTAAAATTCCTCAATATATTGAACTTTGATTATAAGATGATTTTATTTACTCAAAAGATATCTGATTATACAAGATGACTGAGTATTTCTTCCCCTTTTCTCCACAGGATGTAGAAAACATATTTAGCCGTATAGTGGACATACATGAACTTAGTGTGAAGTTACTGGGCCATATAGAAGACACAGTAGAAATGACAGACGAAGGCAGTCCCCACCCGTTAGTAGGAAGCTGTTTTGAAGACTTAGCAGAGGTAAGTAATACGATAGAGCAAAAGAAGTCCGTTTCTAAGTCTACATTTACACTAACATGGGCTCATAATTCCAATTCTAGCTCAAGTCACAGGTCATTTTGCATTATTGCTCCTTTCTCATGGAGTCGTTGTCAGCATTGATTGTTATCAAACACAGAAAAAGTTGTCTTTCTCGGGTTCACACATGAGTAACACTGCAGCCAATCCCCGAGTCTCACTGTGAGTCAAAGCTTGGCTGAGGGTCGGTCTCACTACTCATGGTTTCCTGCTTGGAGCACTGCTAGTTACTACTTGTGTGGCTCCAGGCAAGCTCCTAACATTGTGCTTCTCTCTATACATTTGTAAATAAGGATAATAACAACAACAGGACTCAAGATTTTTTTGTGAAAATTAACATAACCTCCCTTCAATATTTGGCTAATTTCCTTACATAGTAAACCAACAACAGTACTGAGTTTGTGGGAAAGACAGGAGAGAGAGGAGCTGGGGATGTAGCATGGAGACCTCTGTTCGGTCCTCAGGGCCATATCAACTGGATATGGTGGTGCACACCTTGCAACCCTTTAGTCTCAGCAATGGAGGTGGATGCAGGAGTATTGGAAGGTCCATGTCATTCTCAGCTACAGAGCAAGTTGGGTGCCAGGCTAAAGCTGTATGAGACGTCTGAGTTTGTTTCCTATTGCTGTGATAAAACACCATGACCAAAAGCTACATGAGAAAAAGGTTTGTTTGGCTTACAGGTTACAGTGTATCATCAGGGGAAGTGGAGGCAGGCACTAAAAGACTACGGAGGGCGCTGCTTACTGGCGTGCTCAGCTTGCTTTTATAGAACCCAGGACCATATGACAGGGATGGCACCACCCACAGTGGACTTGGCCCTTCCACATCAGTCATCAGTCCAGGCCAATCGGTTGGGGGAATTTTTCTCACTTGAGGTTTCCTCTTCTTATGTGACTCAGTCTTGGGTCAAGTTGACAGAAAACTAACCAGCTCAGAAATCTGTTTCAGAAAAGAGACAGACAGAAACAGTGAGGTGGGTAGGAACCTCCAGGAAACTTCAGAAACTGGAGAAGAATGCTGGAAGAACTGCCTGGTACAAGATGACATAAGAGGAGCAGGGTGAGGCAGAGTTGTCTGCCGGGTAGTGGGGGAAGCACCGGGGAGGCAGAAGCAGGCCAGTCTCTGAGTTCAAGGCCAGCCTGGTCTACAGAGTGAGTTCCAGAACAGCCAGGGAGGGCTATATAGAGAAACCCTGTCTCAAAAAACAACAACAATAACAAAAAAAGAGTTGTCCTTATTTGTAGTCAATATTTAGCAAATACAGAAAACTATACTAAAAGAATTAGGCAGGTTCACTGTGGCGGCTTGGGGAGACGTGCACGTCCGTGCTGCCACACGGCAAAGCTGCCGTGTGCTAGAAGATCTCAGAAGAAAGAGAACAGCTCTGCCTATAAAACACGCTGCAGGCTCCACAGCCTGAGCTTGGTCTAGGTAAGTTTCAGCCCTAGAGCTCAGTCCCTAGAACTGTGGTACAAAGAGAGCTGACCCCTGAAAGTCCTCTGACCTGCACACACCTGTACATGCATGCATGTACACAATGATAATGATAATAATAACTATTATCATTATAAAAGCCTAACTAAAAGTTGTGACATATTTAGGTTCATCCAGGATGTATGAGTAGACAGGAATACATAGTGTGCTGTGTTTATGGATGGAAAAACTCACTATTACATTCATGTTAGTAGCCAGTGTACAGCAAGTTGATCTTTAATGTCTAAGAATGAACCTGGGTTGTGCTGCAAGTTCTAGGGTAGTCTGTGCTGGCTACACAGTGAGATCCTGTCTTGAATCTCTCACCCACCCCCATGCCAGAAGAAAAGAGACAAGACCAATTTAGAGGAGCAGCAGACTGAGGAGACTCGCTCTATCACAAATTAAGATTTATTAAATAGTAATATCAGAGTATAGTGTTGCTACTGTGTAGACACACAGTGGAACAGAATGGAATTACAGAGTCTTGGCATTAATCAGTAGAGACAGCAGATTAATAATTAAAAAATGAGGAGTTGAACGAAGATGTCAGGAAGCACAAGGGTTTGAAGCATTACCTGCTCCATCGCACCTCACGGTGACCAGAGCTCTAGTCTGAAGTGTTCTCAGGCCTGGTGTTCTGTTAAATCTTAAGAAGTAGTTGAAAAATAGCACAGAGGGTAATTAATTAATACATAAAAACCATTTGTCTTACTCTTCCTTGTCTGCTGTACCCTTCCACTTGTGTCTTGTAGTCTTAGCTTTTATAGAAACGAACACCTGTTAGGATCTGAAGCTCTGTGTGCTTCACGTGTAGTAGAGGTCAGAGGACAGTCTGTGTAAGTCAGTTGTACCCTTCCACACTGTGGGTCCCTGGGACTGAACTAAGGTCACCAGGCTTGCTGACAGGCATCTTTACACAGGAGCTGTCTCTGTCCCTCCTAACAGCACTGGATCGAAGATGGGGAAGGTCCTGTTCCTCTTGCTAAAATCATTGTACCTATTGTTTCCCCAGCAATCATCAGTGCTCTTTTAGACCTAGCTAGACCTTCACTTATTGATGACTGGTCGTGTTAATAATGAGGATATTTTTTTGGATCAGTTTGGATTGTTAGTTTTATGAAAACGGCAACAGAATTTTAGATGATAGAAACTGTTACTTCTGATTTACAAAAAAAGGAAAGTAAACATCCAACACCAGAATGTTTTTTTAGATCCATTTATTTTACGTGTTTTGCCTGCATGTGTGTGTGTTGTCCCTGGTGCCCCCGGCAGCCAGGAGAAGGCACCGGATGTCCTGGAACTGGAGTGACGGGTGGTTATGAGCCACTGTGAGGGTGCCTGGGTCCTCCGCAAGACCACAAGTGGTCTTAACTGCCGAGCCGCTTCTCTAGCCCACCACCTTTAAATCTGAGAAAGAAATACCTGGCATCAGTATTCTAAATATCCATGTCTTACTTAGTCATACACATCTATAGTTTGTTGTTCATGTGAAGTCATGCTGTTTTCTAGAACCAGGTCTGCCTTCTCTTAGGACAACTTTTGAGTTCTCCTGGAATCCTTGACAGACAGAGAAGTATCTTAGTGTACATTGATCCTATTACTTAGAAGAAAGAACTAATGTATTCTTTTACTTGAGAATATTAGATTTATTCTATTAAAATTATGCTAACCATTCAATTTTCATTTGGAGTCTTTAAAAGAAATGTTTGTGTAGATATGTTCATAATTTAACCTTTTATAGTTTGGGTGGTGAGTCATAGTTTACCTTGGAAAAAGATTATTTCTGATTATTCCTGATTTTCTAAGGAACTAGCATTTGACCCGTATGAATCATATGCTCGGGATATTTTACGGCCTGGATTCCACGACCGCTTCCTGAGTCAGCTGTCAAAGCCTGGGGCAGCGCTTTATTTGCAGGTAGAGTGATTATCAAATCAAATTTCACAATGTCAGAAAATAAGCTCTTTAAAAAAGTGAAATCAACTTCCTTTTCCAGTCAATAGGCGAAGGCTTCAAAGAAGCCGTCCAGTACGTTCTGCCGCGGCTGCTGCTTGCCCCCGTGTACCACTGTCTGCACTACTTTGAACTTCTGAAGGTAAGACGTTCTCACTGGTGCTTAGAAAGCATTCGGAGTCATTTGGTTTTTTTTTCCCACTTCATTTGCAAATTATTATCTGAGCATCCACATACACTAGTGCATATTCATTTTCTTCATCCTGCTGAGAAGCAATTTTAAGTAAATCTGCAGAAGAATAGCATGTTTTTTCTGCCTTTACTACTGAACTGTAAAGCAGTTGTCATTTTATTTTTAATCATGTGGCCATTTTGCTTAGATGGGTGATTCTTTGAAAACAATCATGCGTGTCTGCATCCAAGTCTCCATTTGAGGATCTCAGTAGTCGCAGGGACTCTCATCAGAGACCCAGTATGGCTAAAGGCTAAAGTAAGGACTTAGTTCAATAGATTTTTCGCAGTTCAGCTTTGCAGTTATATCTGTTAAACTCACTGTTGTTATTTTAGAAGCAGTGAATTTGTACACTAGTAAAAATTCTCCAATTGATCATAGTTAAAATATTAAGAAGTAATGCAATTCTAAAGGGTTAAGTAGCCACATAAAACTGTAAAGTTTATTAATTTATAAATAAAAGCAAGAAGCTTTGATGAGGATTTGAAAGGCTATAAAATCTGAGCGGCTTAATAAGAACAATTAAGGGCTAGCAAGATGAGACTGTGGCTGGCACTTGCCACACAGCCTGGCAAGTTGAGTTCAATCCCAGGAGCTCACAGAAAGGTGGGAAGAGAGAACAGTGCCACCAAGTGGTCCCTGATCTCCATGTGCATGAACGCCTGTACGTGTGCACACATCCACACAGGCACGCATGCGCGCGCACAGAAACTTAGGGCACAGAGAGGTACCTTAGCGTTTGCCCCTCTTCTAGAGGACCCGGCTTTAGTTTGTTTCTAGCACCCACACTGGACAGCTAACAAACCACCTGTGAGTACAGCTTCAGGGAGAGCCAGTGCCTTCGCTGCCTCTCTGGGTACATGTACACACATAGCATATACTCACAGGCACACAAACACACACACATAATTCAAAATAGCTTTTTAATGAAAAGAGTTAGTTGGTTATAGTTGCTCTTACCTGTAAGTCCAGCACTGGAAGCTGTTGTGAGTTCAGGCAGCTGTGGGCAACAGAGTTCAACTTTATCTCAAAACAATCAGAAAGGCCAGTGAGATTGTGCTTGCCACCAAGCCTAATGACTTGAGTTTGACTCTGGGGACCACAATGGTGGAAGAGAAAAACGACTTCCTGCAATGGACCTTCGGACAAGACCAAACACAGAACACGCAAGTGCACACACACACTCTCAAGAAATGAATTTTTTTTTTTCAAAGAATGCTATTTAAAATAATCTGGGTATAGTGAATCAAACCTCCAGTACCTGCATTTGAGAGACTGAGGCAAGTGGATTACTATGAATTTGAGGCCAGGTAAGGCTATATAGAGAATTCTAGGCCAATCTGGGCTACAGTATGAGAGACCCTGTCTTGGGGGGTGGAAGGATGATTTTCATTATAGAGATAATTAAGATTTCCAAAAATTATAGCTGTGGTAATCGAATTTGAAGAATATCCTTTAGGACTTTAGGATTTAACATTTTTCTACTGATAGAAGAATGTGTAGCCCTGAGTCATATTATGACTTACATAACATTGCAGAGTGGACAGTATGTGGGTAGTACACAGAAGGGAAACTAACTGACCCACAGACTTGTCTTTTGTTCCATTCGGATTCTTTCAGCATGAATGCACGGCTTGTACTCTTGTTTATTTTGCATGTGTATGTATAAGTAAATGCACATACATGCGCACAGTGTGTGCGAGGCCAGAGGACAACTTGCAGAGTTGGTTCCCTCCTCCCACCAGGTGGGTCCTGGTGATGCAACCTGAAAATGGCTACCCGTCAAGCCACCTTGCCAGCCTCGCTTGCACTTCAGTTTGTATTTGTTGGTGTGCTGTTCAGCTTATTTTCACTGAGCAGAATTTTCAAGGTGTATTACTGTATATCGTGTGAGTAGGTGGTGCCTATTTGTGTGTGTGACAGAAGTCATCATTGGGTGTCTTCTTCAGTTACCACCTTGTTTGGAGGTGTCTGACAATGTCTATTATTGAACCTAGAATGTGCCAATCCAGCTAGAATTGCTGGCCAGCCATTTTTAGAGGTCCGCCTGTCTCCACCTCACCAATGGGTTTTGTTTTGTTTATTTTTTTTGAGACGGAGTCTCTTTGTAGCTCTGGCTGTCCTGGAATTTAATACATACACCAGGCTGGCCACAAACTCACAGAAATCTTTCCGCCTCCGCCTCCGCCTCCGCCTCCGCCTCCGCCTCCGCCTCCACCTCCAAGTTCTGGGATTGAAGGCGGGTGTGTAGTGTCTGACTGACAGTGGGTACTGGAGACCTGAACTCAGGTCCTCACACTTGCACAGCAAGCCCTTTAGCAACTGAGCCGTCTTCCCAGCTGCTCAGGCTCTGTTTTGAGATGCTAGTGTCATGAAACAATCCATGTAAATAGAGTAATGAGCAGTATACACTAGCATATTAAAAGCCTTGCAAAATTGTGTAATACAGGAGTATATTTGTAACTCACTTAGGGAAGCTACAGGAGAGGTTCTAATGTTCAGTCAACCAAAGACACCAACACACACACACACACACACACACACACACGATTCTTGGTATTCTGATTTTTTTCTCTTTGGGGAATTGTTGTTACTCCCAAATGTCCAATGGTAATTCTGGAGACAGAATTGACTTCATGAGCTCAGGGCAGATGGAGGCACCAAATGCTAAGATCTGAGGAGCAGTTGGACCCTAACCATAGTTTATCTGTATATTGAGTGGGTTTTGGGATCTTGTAGACATTGAAGTCTTTCTGCCAGCAAACTGTGTGGCTAGAGAAAAGTCATTTTACTTTCTTGAGTCCTGGTTTCCTTTTTATAGAATGCTTATTTCCCTGGGTAGCACCATCAGCTTAAAACACTGAATTTGTAAAGGTCACTTTGTGTAAACACTTAAGTGTTTTCATCACTAGAGATGTTTCTTATTGTCCTTAACACGTTTCCCCCACTTTTCCCACTTTCCTGCCTGTCCAGATCTCTGATTTTCTTGTGTATTCACAGTCTTTATTGGCCAGCTTGGATCCCATCCATGACACCAACTTTGATTCTTTTCTCTCCCTACTGGCAGCACCTCATGATTTAACATCAGAATTGAGTCTGTGTCCATTCACAGTGTTATCGCCTTCATATCACTTGAATAGACACAATAGCCCCTTCCTTTTATGGTCTTTGTACTTCCTTGAACTCTCAGATCGAAAGGTACAATTGGTTCCCTGGCGCTTGCAACAGGAAGTCTGAATTCTTGAGCTTCGCTGCTTGCTAGCTCTTAATTTCATCTCAGGAGTTAGTCCTGCCATGAGCTTCAGCTGCCCTGGCTCTGCCGGTTCGGCGCAGGGCCGCATGCCCTGGCTCTGCCGGTTCCGTGCAGGGCCGCATGCCCTGGCTCTGCCGGTTCGGCGCAGGGCCTCATTGGTTTCCTGTTTGTCCCACTGGCCTGGTGGAATTTCTCCTTCTCTAACTTCCCTTTTAATCGGCTCCCTAAGAACATCCCTTCGTTCCCTGGGCTTCTCTGTCCACCAACCTCAGTGTAGAGTGAGTCTGCCTCATCTTCAGACAGTGTGGTCCTTGAGAAATAGAACAAAGCCATATGCCTTTGAATTCTCATGCCTAGCCTAGCCTAGTACTGGACATTTAAATCATTCATTAAATGCTTGTTAAATGAGTAGCAAAAATAAGTATTTTCTTAGAACTCCTAACAATGTGTTGTGCTGTATTTTAAAAGAAATTTAATTATAAATTTTATGTGTACATGTTTATTTGGGGAACTTAGAATGCCTTAAACTTTACAAATTCATAGGGTAAAATTGTGCTGGTATTAGCATAATACTGTCAGACTCAGAAATAAGTAATTTGGTAGTTCTAGAGGTTGGGGGCATTGGGAAGATATTTGTCAATGGATATAAAATTTCAGTTAGAAATGAAGAAAGAATTAGGATTAATTGAAATATGATTAAAATGAATTTAATAAGCTCACTCAAGAAATAGTAAAGCACACAGATGTGAGAGATTAAGCTAAGGGGCTTTGCCTAACTTCTAGTTAGTTACTAACACGCGTTGCTTAGATAATGGAGGAAGATAAAGAAAATGAAATAGACTTCTGATCTCATTAGAATTGAAATTTGCTGGAGCTTTGCTTTTGTATAAACTTGCTCTTTTAAGGCCTTCTCTTGCCAAAAGAGTTTTGTCACATTCCTCCAGTAAAATGACCTTGGTGGTCAGCTGCTTAGGGCCTGTTTGCTTATTGTGACTGAGACTGAAATTCCTCTGTGGCTTCACCTCTAGATGAACGCATAGTAAGACTACAACACTATAGCCCACTCTAAAAGCTGAGGGAAATTGTAATTGGGACTAGATCCCCTTAAGCATTAGCTAGGGCTAGTCCCACACTGAGTCCTCCTGTCTCTGAGGGCTCGGGTGAATTCCTCACTGGATTGAGTCTTTCCTCATGACAGGAGGAATAAATTCAAGAGATCTATTTTAGTCTAGTGTAGCACATGCTTTCAGGATCCAGGGCCTGGAACAAAGATGTGAGGCTAGCCTTGGCTACAAAGTAAGATCTTACCTCAAAATGAAAAATACATACATACATCCATATGAGAGAGTGTGTGTATATTATGGTGAGTACAGCAAATAATAATGTTGTCAGTTTTGAAGATTTCTGTGAGCAGATTCTAAGAATTTACACCTGAGAAAAATATTTGGAAGTACATATTGTTAAACATCTTATTTTTATCAAGCACCTTGGTGTATACCATAACTATATACATTTTTTACTTGTCAATTAAGTAGTAAATTTTTTCAATTAAAAATCTTTTATTAAGCTTTTATTTTTGATCATGAGTATGTGTCTGTGAGTGTATGTGTGAGTGTATCTGTGTGTGTGCTGTGAGTGCAGATGCCCTCAGAGGCTAGCATTTTAAACCCCCTGGATTTGCAGTCACAGATAGTTGTGAACCTCCTAGAGTGGATGTCAGAATCAAACTTGGGTCCTCTGGAAGAACAATGTGTACACTTAATCACTGAGCCGTCTTTCTGACCTAACGTTTTACTAATTTTAATACTACTCAAATTCAAAACATTATTTCCACCAAACTAGTCAGTCAGTCCTTAGACCTGTTGACAAGCTAGAGACATTAAAGACTTCTTCTGTACTCGTGAAACCATCTGCTCCCATAACGTGATTCTTCTATATGAAGCTTTGTTTGCTTTATTAAACAAAATTAGATTGGATTGTTAGGACTAATTATAATGACCAAGATTCTGAATATTGACAAAGTGGTTCAACAAAATAAACAACTTTAATTAATATCCTAGAGAATTACTCCCATTCTCTTTGCAATATGCTGGGTCCATGTAACTTAAGGGAAAGTAAGATTCTTTCATTTTAAAAATCAGGTTAAAGTCTGTTATGTGTAGTATGTACGCACTAATATTTCCTAAGGCTGACAGAGCAGACTATAAACTTAGTGGCTGAAAACAACAGTACTTTATTCTTCTGCTCTGGAGGCTGAACTCAGGAGCTGACAAGGCCTGCATCTTGGAAGGGTCTAGGGAAGAGTCCTCTCTTGGCTCTGCGGAGGCAGCCATCCAGGGTTCTCCTTGGCTTCACAGGTAACCTCACTCGAGGTTTTGCCAACTCTCCCTGCCTCATATCCATCACTTCTCATTCTTTGTGTCAGTGTCCAGGCCTCCCTTTCCTTAATACAGAGTCTCCAGATTAGTGGATTTAGGGTTCAGTCGTAATCTAGCATGACCTCATTGGATTAAACCTGCAAAGACCTTAGTTCTAAATCGGTAACTTTTCATGTCATTTCAGTTCATTGGGTGCATTAGTGAAAAAGTCTTTGGACTGACAGTCATGAGCAGTCATGAACCTGCCTATTCACTTAAGTAAATGGTATTCATTTTATATTATGTTGGAGAAAAGTAGTTTCTAGAAATAAAATCATTAATTCATCTGTTCCTTTTTAAAAGGGAAGCCATCCTAGCTATTCTGTTTACTAATAAACTGAACTTATAAAATTATACACTGTGGAGGTGGGGAAGGGATGTAACTCAGTAGTAGAATGCTTGCCTACTATGCACGAGGTCCTGGGTTCAGTCCCTAGTAGCACAAACCTAAGAACTTGAAAATTTAATACCATGTACAATTTATTTTGTGTTAAAATAATGAATTTTATTCTTCAGAATATTTCTGTGAATATTGTTTTTGTTTTTGGTTTTTTGAGATAAGGTTTCTCTTTGTGGCCCTGCTGTCCTGGAACTCACTCTGTAGGCCTGGTTGGCCTCGAACTCACAGAGATCTGCCTGGCTCCCCTCCTGAGTGCGGGGACTAAAGGCGTGCACCACCACCACCACCACCAGGCTTATCCTTTTCCTTTGGCAGCTCTTTTATACCATCTGTCTCGTAGGATTTCCTGGGAGCTCCATTGTACATGCATTATACCTCAGTAACTAGTTTGCTTCTTTCTGTTAGGCAGGGGGCCAGGAGTAGATGTGAACAAGCATTACTCTTTAGCCCAGGCTGGCATAAAGCTTACTCTGGAGCCCAGCTAGCCTTAAAGCTGTGGTGATCCTTCTGCCTCAGACTCCAAGTGCTGTATTAGTTGAGCTACCTACCACACCTGGCTTCCCCACTGCTTCTTTCTAAGGAACCAAAAAGTAAACAAGGGTATGAGTGGCTCCTTTCCTGTGAAAAGATACATTTTATCATCTGTATAGGACATACACATTTCCACTGTGCTTTAGAATATGGTTCCTTAGATGACATTCAGTGTCTATGCGATATAATCTTAGTGGAGAGAGTGCACTTGATAGCTAAGTTTGCAGTGTTAGTACCAGCCACCCACGGACAGTAGTAGCAAGAGATACTTCTGCTGTCACTTATATATGAATGACACTGTTTTGTTTCTGTGGCAACAGTAAGCCATCTCTTTAAGGATAATTAGCTTCAGTTATTTTGCATCGTTTCCCAGTTTAAATCAATGTAAATAAAAAGAAAAGAATGCACATACAGAAAGGTCTTTATTAGTTGGGTGTGGTGACCATACACCTTTAATCCCAGCATTTGGGAGACAGGCTGGTAGATTCTCTGTGTGTTTGAGGCCACACTAATTGACATAGTGAGACTTCTCAAAAAAAAAAAAAAAAA
>CABHPH010143350.1:11193-24429 GCA_902168325.1 Peromyscus nudipes
ACAGTGTGTGTATATGGAGCAGAATGGACACCATGGATTTATGGTAGTATTCATCTAAGAAGACTGTGGCAATAGCCCCTACTTTTCCAGTTTCCCACGTTGGCTGCTTTATACTTTCCAGGTAATTCCCAAGGCCCTCTCCCAACAGACCACCCCATTTCTTCAATATATGCACCTTCCGTGAGTCTGTTTCTGTTTTTTGTTTTCCTCCTGTTTTTGCTTTTGATACACAACTTTTATGATATGCCCAGAATGATTTGGCTTTTGGATATGAGGAAGTAACAAAAAGGAAGACAGCATAATTCTGAGGTTGACATTCTCAAAACAAATAAACAAGTAGTAGAAATTAGTTTTAAAGACATATAGCATCTATTTCTGTCAGTCAGTATGTACATTGTCATGTTACACTAATTATAATTGTCTATGCCAGGAATTGCCTGTAGCATAACTTGTATGCTACTGAATGAATTAGCATGGAATGAGTCACCAGGAACCGTGACTGTGACATTGTCAGGGCAGTGTCACAGAGCAGCGTGGGCCAATAGAAATACAGCACAAGCAATATATGTAATATTGTTCCTAGAAACTACACTGTGAAAAGCCCCTCCCCTTTTTGGTATGTGTTGGAGCAAAACACAAGAGTCTTGTAGCCCAGGTTAGTCTCACTCACAGCAGTCCTTGTGCCTCAGCCTCTAAGTGCTGGGTGTACAGCTGTACACCACAGTGGTGGTGTGAAAGAAAATGGCCCCCAAGGGGAGTGGCACTATTAGGAGGTGTGGCCTTGTTGGAGGAAGTGTGTCACTGTGGGCGGGCTTTGAGATCTCTCTTGCTCGAACTTCCCTCAGTGTGACAGTCAGTGACTTGCTGTTGCCTGGAGGATATAGGACTCTCGACTCCAGCACTGCACGCTGCCATGCTCCCCACTATGATGCTAATGGACTGAACCTCTGAAACTGTAAGCCAGCCACCCCAATTAAATATTTTCTTTATAAGAGTTGCCATGGTCATGGTGTCTCCTCACAGCAATAGAAACCGAAGCTAAGACACCCACCAAGTTCAGCTGCTAAGCCTTTTGTAAAAGTTCTGTGTATTTAGTGTGTGGGTGCATGCTTGTGAGCTGGGCAGCAAGTGCCCTGGCCCACTGAGCCTTCTCACTGTGTGACCTCCTGTGTTACCTCCTGGGCTCACTGTCTCGAACTTTTGACCTGCCTGTAAATTGATGGATTCAAACTTAGAAGTCAACCTTTGTTTTTGTTTTTGTTTTTTTTTTTCCCCCACTTTTTCCAGACAGGATTTCTCTGTGTAGCCCTGGCTGTCCTGAAACTCACTCTACAAACCAGGCCGTCCTGGAACTCACAGAGATCAGCCTACCTCTACCTCCCAAGCGCTGGGATTAAAGTCGTGCACCACCACTGCTGGGCCAACCTTTATTCTTTTTTTTGGTTTTTCAAGACAGGGTTTCTCTGTGTAGCTTTGGAGCCTGTCGTGGATCTCACTCTAGACCAGGCTGGACTCGAACTCACAGAGATCTGCCTGGCTCTGCCTCCCGAGTGCTGGGATTAAAGGCGTGCGCCACCGCCGCCCGGCCTCAACCTTTATTCTTATGATGAGACTTGGTGTGTGAAAGTTGAGAGTATGTCATTCTGATTTGAAGGAATTAAAGAAGATGGCATTTGCAATCTCCTTAAGCGTTTCTGTAAGGGAGTCACCAGTGCCCACCCGACTATCCCTGTACATTGTTTCTCACTTTCATAAGTGTTTAACACCTTGTGTTTAATACCACCACATCTACTCAGATGTAAAAATGAATTAAAATTTTATATGTGATTAAGTTTGTGCTTTTAACAAAGATTTCCTTCTTGGACTATTAATTTAGAATGTTTGTTTTTTTGATATTTCTTCCTTAAGGTTTTCTGGCTTTCATGCTTTGTATAGGCCTTCCTTGAATATATTTGCTTGAAATTCTTCAGCTGGAGAGTCAACGTGTCAGACGACTTACGCCTTGTACATATTTGGAATGCTATTTTGCCACAAGAGTCTGGAAACGGGCAGGCTTACTGTCATGCTTTTAAAAGGCAAACTATGTTAGTGTCTGTGTTGGAGCCGTGATTCAGCGTTACTGCCGCTTTGGAGAGAACTGGCCTAGACATAGGGTCTCTAACAGAATAGCCATATTGCGTGGATAAAGTAAGTTTGAACACAGACTCACATGTGCTGATGCCCCCACATCAATCACAGCGCTAGCACAGGTTTTGAACCACTGCTGTTTGCCTGGACCTCCTCAGTCCTTTCTCCCACTGCTGGCAGAAAAAGAGAGGAATAGGACATTTTACTTTTAACCCCAAAGCTGGCAGAGTTTGCTAATGATTAGAATTCCACTAGCAGTTTATCCCATTGTTCAAATTAAAGCATTCTAATTGCAGGGCAATAAGAATTCCGACAGATGCCAAGCACTGTACATCGGGTCCCTTTACCTTTTAGAACAGGGTCAGGCTGCAGGTGGCCGTCAGCATCTGACTTAATCCATGTGTCTGATAGTCATAGGGGCCAGACACTGACAAACCGGGCTTGGGAGTAGTAGACTGGGCATTCAAAAATCTTACATGTAAAAGCACATGCAGAAATAGTGCATAGCGATATTCGGGGAGGACTCTGGTGCAGAGTGATACTCAGGGAGGACTCTGGGCAGACCAATACTCGGGGAGGATTCTGATGCAAAGCAATACTTGGGGAGGACTCTGGTGCAGACCAATACTTGGGGAGGATTCTGGTGCAGAGCAATACTTGGGGAGGACTCTGGGCAGACCTATACTCGGGAAGGATTCTGGTGCAGAGCGATACTCAGGACTCTGGTGCAGACCAGTCCTCAGGGAGTGCTCTGGGAAGACTGATACTCGGGAGGACTCTGATGCAGACTGATACTCGGGGAGGACTGACTGGCAGTGCTGGAGAGGAGTGCATTGTATGGGAGTCTTTGAGGACAGAGAAATCAGCCAGGCAAACTGGAGTAAGTGACTTTTGAGCCAGGCCTTGATGTGTTGTTATGTGTCTCACAAAAATAAAATTAAAAAAAAAAATCTTAGAAAGATCAAGAGACCCAGTGTTAGAAAACAGTTTGAAGGCTTTCCTTTTGAAAGCTAAACTAATTGTGTGGTCACAAAAGAGTAGGAGGCACGTTGTCGTCAGGCCCAAAGACAGGAACCCTGATGTTCCTGGGAGTGGACCTACCCCAAGACCACCCAGAAAGGCTCTCAACAGAAGGAAGAGGGCTCCTGGGAAACCATCTATTCAGTGACGTAGCATTTTCCAGGGAGGAGAAAAGTACCTCAAGAAACCTGGACTTGGTCGTTGGAGGCGTGTCTCTTAGGGTGGGTGGCGGGTAGAGACACTGGAGTGGATTTTTTTTTTTCATTTCTCTTTCCACAGGACACTGGTTAAGAGTCTGGCTTTGCCCATACTTAGTCCAAATACCATTTCTAAAGTGGCTGATGAGCATCTCCGCTTCCAACTGTGTAAAGGACTAGAAGTAACCATCTGCTGGGAGATGGTGAGAATTGAGTCTGTTGTATGGATGTGTTTAACTTGGGGCCTGGTGTGGGGCAAAGCTTCAAATGAGTATAAGTCTGCACTTCCCAAGGAGTCCTTTGCTCTTGAAACAGGGTCTCATGTAGCTGGGCTGTCCCTCAAGGGCTGATCCAACCTCTGCCTTGCTCATGTTGGGATGACCAGTGTGTACATCATGCCCAGCTCCCGGGAATCCTGTGTGTGTATGTGTTTGTGTGCTCATGTGTGCATGTGGAGGCCAGACCTCAGAGCTGTGTACCTTTACAAAAATACATATATGTACACGCTGAAAGGGCTAGGTTAGCTGGCCAGCGAGCCTGAGTGATCTGCCAGCCTCTGCCTCCCAAGTACTGGGATTAAAGGTGTACGCCACCGCACCCAGCGGTATTCCTGGCTTTTAAAACGTGGGTTCTGGGGATCAAATCATGTCCTCATGCTTGAATGGCAAGCATTTTACCCACTGAGCTATCTCCCTGCCCTTACCAAGTAGTTCCAACCACTAATCTAAATATCTTAGTCATCTGAAACAGGACACTCAGAAGAAACACGTGAATACCACAGGGACTGAATGAGAATCCTCCATTGTAAATTGATACCTCAGTGTTCTATAATGAAGCTGGTTAGCTTTGTTTATCATCCAGCATCTGGTCATTTCTACAATGCTTGGGAAAGCTGTTTCTGAATATATAGTAAGGTTGAGTGTCCCTCGAGTCAACCACCAGTGTGTAATGCATTGTGAGTCTGTTTGGGAAGGAACATTTATTAAGCATTTGCTGTGTGGACCAAGTACTCTCTGAAGCGCCTTACCTGTCCTGTTACCCAAGCATCACAAATGACCTTTTGCCAGGTATAGTAAGTAGCATCCAGAAGGCTGAGCATTAGAATCATGAATTCAAGGCCAGCCAGGGCTACACAGCAGATTTGGGGTTGGCCTGGGCAACTTGGCAATAGCATGTCTCAGATGAAAATTCAAGAAAGTTAGGAGCAGAGTGACGAGTGGATAAAAGTGCTTACAGCCAAGCCTGATGACCTGAGTTCAATACCCAGAACCCACATGATAAGAGAGAGCCAACTCCTACAAGTTATTCTCTGACCTTCATATATTATGTGTTGTGGCACATACAAGCCCATACAGAGAAATAGGCAGGCAGGTGTACATGCGTGTGTACACACAGAGACACTAAATGTTTAAAGTGAAAAATCATTGGGAGCTTGTAGCTTAATAGTCGTGCATTCACCTATGAAAGTCCTGGGTTTAATCCCTGGTATCACCAAAAACAGAAGAAAAGTCAGCCGTTTGAGACTTTACAGTTCTACAGTCATACAGATGAGGAAAATGAGGAGTGTGGTTGCTAGGTAACTCACCTAATGTTTCCTATACCGCTTGTAAAATGGCAAGGACACAATTTGAACCTAGGTGTGCCTCTGTCCTCAGCCATTGTATTGAACCAGGAAGACAGAGTTTCAGGTCCAGCTCTGCTTCTGTTCCAGGATTATGGCCTTAGTCTTTTCTTCCTTCATTTCAAACACAATGTGAATACTTGTAGGGTAGCCTTGTTTTGAAGACCAGAGGTCGGACATGTGAAGTGCCTGCCACAGTAAGGGTGTGGGAACGAGACTCATCAGTGTTGGGCTCCCTCACTGCTCTGTTTCTTCTGTTTCAGGTTCCCTTAGTGTGTGGTCTCTGAGTCTCTACAGTTAGCAGATCAAAGCCTGTACTCAGACTGTAAACACGCTGCAGTCCCTGCTGATGGTCTAAATTAGAAAGCAGCTGAGGCTGTTTAAAGTAGAAATAGAAGTCCATGCCTTTAATCCCAACACTCAGGAAGCAGAGGCAGGAAGATCTCTGTGAGTTCTAGGTCAGCCTGGTCTACAGAGTGAGTTCCAGGACAGCCAGGGCTATGTAGAGAGACCCTGTCTCCAAAAAAAAAAAAAAAAAACCAGTAGAACTCCAGTAGAGATATGCTGTGCATGTTTTAAGGAAAATGATACCAGCCAGATTTAGACATTTTTATGTTTTCTAAGAATGCCCTTACGTATGAAATAAGGCATCTCAGTTGCAAAATATGTTGCAAATATGTAATACATTTATGTAGGATTAGTATTATAGACTTTTGTTTACATATATGTGATTTATATGTTTATGTGTATGATATATTTGTGTATATATATTTTTTGAGGCAGGGTTTCATGTATCCAGTCTGGCTTCTGACTTGCTGCGTAGCTGAGGATAGTAAATATCTGATTTGCCTCCCTCTGCCTCCCAAGTACGGGGTTAGCTGGTCTGTGCTACTGTGTCCAGTCTGTGTGGTGCTGGGGATCCAAGCCAGGGCTTCCTGCCTTCTAGACAAACATTCTATCAGCTGAGCTGCAGCCTAGCCCTTGTGTAGCTAGAGTTTTCCTGCCTGGCCCACAGTCAGGACAAATCTCTGCCACCTGCCAGTCCCACAGCCGCTCAGACCCAACCAAGTAAACACAGGGACTTATATTGTTTAAACTGTTTGGCTAATGGCTCAGGCTTCTAGCTATCTAGTTCTTACATCTTAAATTAATCCATTTCTATAAATCTATACCTTGCCACATTGCTTGTGGCTTGCCGGCATCTTCACATGCTGTTTGTCATGGCGGCGCCTGGCAGTGTCTCCGGCTCAGCCTTCCACTTCCCAGAATTCTCTCCTCCTTGTCCCGCCTATACTTCTTCCTGCCTGACCACTGGCCAATCAGTGTTTTATTTATTGACCAATAAGCAACATGTTTGACATACAGACCATCCCACAGCACCCTTGTTTTTGTTTTGTTGTTGTTGTTGCTTCGTTTTTATAAACAACATTTCTCTGTGTAGTCCTGGCTGTCCTGGAGCTCGCTTTGTAGCCCAGGCTGGCCTCAAACTCAGAGACCCACCTGCCTCTGCCTCCTGAGTGCTGGGATTAAAGGCGTGCGCCACCACTGCCTGGCTCTGCTTATATATTTTAAAGAGAATTGTACTTTATTTGCATACTTTTTGTTTTATTTTGGATTTTATTTTTATTTTTATCTTACGTGTGTGTTACCTGCATGGCTGTACCTGGTGCCTGCAGAGGCCAGGAGAGAATGCTGGGTCTCCTAGAACTGGAGATACAGATATTTGTGAGCTGCTGTGCAGGTACCAGGAATTTTACCTGGGTCCTCTGCAAGAGCAGCCAGTGCTCTTAACCCCAGAAGTATCTCTCCGGCCCCTATTTATGTATTTTTTTTAAAGAATAAGAATTTCTACTTACTCATTTGAAGATTTTTTTAAGTACTATCACCTAAGTAGGGGGAGATTTTTTTTTTTTCAGAATTATTGGAATAGTTGATTCAGACCCAGAAATAATGCTAATCAAGCATAAATAATCTGGCTGGCATACTTCTTCTTAAAATGTACCTTTGAATGATAAGATAAAAAATGACTGATAACTAACTGACTTGTGTGTTTCGAGGCCTGTTCTCTTGTTCAGGCTGACCCCAGATTCCTAGGTTCAAACCATTCTCCTGCCTCAACCACCCAAGTACTTGGGACCTACAGGCGCTTTTTAGGTATTTAAAAAGCATGTCCTTAAAGCTCCAGAGTTAATTATTATCACCCTCTCTTTTAAAAAGGGGATTATTTAAAATGGTTTTGCTGGAAATGGTAAGGTTCGCCTCAGCAATGCACAGTGCTTGCTTTCAGAAAGTAAAAGGTGTTGTGAACAGCAGAGTAAATATATGTGGTTTGACTCTTCCCCCATGTGCCTTTCTAGAAAAAAAAAATATATATATATATATATACACTACAGCTTCCATTGTTCTCCTTTGTAAATGTTGCTGCTGTTTAGTCAAAGAAGAAGTATTTGCGCAGCTGGCACTTACTGGCACGTGTCCAGGATATCGTGAGTGATGGCTTTTAGAGATAACCTGCGCAGCCAGGAATTTCTTTCCTCGAGTCAGCTGCCCCAGCGTGATGCACGTTCAGAAGCACCGAGAGCACCGGGAAGCACAGGATGCAGGCAGCCTTCCCACTCTGGTTTAGTGGGACATCCTCTGTGGGACAGTGACTGGGAGAGCCACTGCACGGGCATGCAGAACGGGGTGAGGTTTGGATGAGGTTGCAGGTGAAGAAGAAGGGAAGAATGAGGTTCATTCCTTTCCTAATCTCAGTGAAATGAAAAGAAGTGGAAACTGTAAACCACGCATGTCCCCAGAGGTTACAGAATGAAGTAGCCTTTATTCTTTTGTCTTTGTAGGCATGGAAGGACTTTGATGAAACTTTAAACAGTTCCACAAAAGATGCGCTAATGGATGACAGCGACCCTCCTACATACAGTCTTCAGATAGAACCACAAGATGGATGTCATCCGGGTGACAGCGTGGAAAGGAGAGTAACACCCTTGCCTTCTGTCTCAGATGAGAATGAAAATCAGCTTGACAGGGACGGGCCTGCGGGTCTGACCGGCAGTGACGGTGAAATGGGGAGAGCCACAGTGTCTGAACAGGACAGTCTCAACAATAATGAAAGCTGCCTGTCCAGCTGCGAGGTAGCCCCCGGGGAGACAGCAGAACACACGCCATGTGACGGTCCCAAAGATGATCAGCCTTCCCTGGGCCAGGACAAAAAACTCCCTGGAAATAAAAGTCCAAGAGCCAAAAAAGGCAGTCCTAAGAACGTACCTCCAGGTAAGGGCTTCAGATCTTACTGTCCTTTAACAAAAGTCGGCATTTCACCTTGCTTCTCTTCTTTCAGTCTTGTTCTGGAGCAGTATCCACAGGTCCCGCTGTGTGGTTCTTTACAGCATCACCATCTATAGATGAATCATCATAACGTAGTTAGTCTACATCCTTTATAAAGTACACGGTTGTCTGCTGCCCTTAGGATTTCCTTCTCCATCACCGTGGCCTTGGTGTCTGACCTGTGATGGTCTGTGCTAGTACAACTGTGGAGAGATCTTTCTGCCTCACTCTGTAGGTGAGCAGTACACGTGAACTTATTTAAATCGATGCATGTCTTGTAGCAGTGTTGAGTTGCATCTGGTTTTGATATCTGCATATCTTTGGTTATGGAGGAATTCAGATTTCTTTCCAGAATATAGTTTGGCGGGTGAGATTGCAGCTGTGCAGTTTTGTGTCTGTCTCGCCAGGCACTCATGGGGAGAAGCCCCCGCTGGTGATTTTTGTGCCTGCTCTTATTTGGTTGGTTGTTGTTTCGTCAGGAACATGGCAGTGCTGACATGCTATTGGCCGGAAGTCCTTCCTGGAATACACTTCATCCAGGCCGGCAGTGTTTGCAAGAGGCCTAGTGAATTAGCGAGCGTCTCCTCCTGCCTCCTGCTCTCTTGTGCTTTGGCTGATAAGAACTGTAGTTAGTTATTCCATATCCTGGGTTTCGTTTGTAGTTTTAAAATTTAGAGTAAAATATAAAACTATGGGGCTGAGGAGGTGGCTCAGTGGACGAAGTCCTTGCTGAACAAACACAAGAACCAGAATTCAGATTCTTTTTTTTTTCATTATTTTCTTTTTTTTAATTTTTTAAAATTTATTTATTTTTATTTTGTGTGCATTGGTGTTTTGCCTGCATGCATGTCTGTGTGAAGGTGTCAGATCCCCTAGAACTGGAATTACAGACAGTTGTAAGCTGCCATGTGGGTGCTGGGAATTGAACCCAGGTCCTCTGGAAGAGCAGCCAGTGCTTTTAACTGCTGAGTCATCTCCCCGGCTTGCAGAGTTCAGATTCTTGGCACCCACATAATATTGGGCAGGTCTGGAGGCCTGCATGTACCCCAGTGTTATTAGGTAGAGAAAGGATTCTTGGGGCAAGCTGGCTACATAGACCAGCTGATTGGCAAGCTCCGGGTTCGATAAGGAAGGAGATCGTTCTGATGGTGCTGCCTTTAAGAACTCTCTTTCTTTTTATGGCTAAGTAATGCTCCAGTGCATGGATAGATGTAGCACATTCTCAAGTATTTATGTGTACACCAGTGAACGTGTTGGTTATTATACTTTTGTCTACTGTGATGTGTCTCTGAACACGTTTTTATTTCTCTCATTTGTCAATGGGAGGTAGTTCTACATGATAGGTAGCATTATGTGTAACTGGTGAAGTATTTTCCAGTGTGGCTCCACCAGTTTGTAGCCCCACTAAAATATGGGAGAGATACAGTTTCTGTCTCTTTGCCAACATTTGTTAATGTCTGGTTTCTTTATAATAGCAAGTTGTTAAAACGGAAACATAATTAACAAACCACAGAGTTTGCTTTTTAAAGTATACGGCACGGTGGTTTAATTATAGCCACGGAACTGTACACCATCATCAGTATTGGATCCTGCAAAAGAAACCAGAAACCCATTAGCAGTCACTCTCCATGTCTCCTGTTCCTCAGCCCCTGGCAATCAATGGCTCATAAATTTTGTATGACTTAACAGACAAGTTCAGATTAAGTGTCTAAAGATTGCCATAACAACATTTGGTGTTTACTCATCCCTAGTCACCATGGTATCTACACGTTAGACAAAACAGTACAGGAAATAGCCAGAACTAGAGGTAGATAGCATGCGGAGACTGAGGAAGGAAGGCTCTCCCAAATAGAGTTGCCATATTCAGCATATCGCCTTGCTTCACTCTTGCCCTTCACAATGTATCCAGCTGGTCCAAGACCAGGAGGGCAGGAATCTGGAGGACGACAAAACCTGGAACTGGATCTGCAGCCTGGAGTCAGGCCGGTGTAGTCTACGGCTCTGCTCTGCCTGGTGCTACCTTTGTGATCTGAGATCAGGAACTCAGCACCTTCCTTGTCTCCCGCTTATCTCCGAGGAAACTGATACTGCTCATCCTGCAGTATTGTTCTCGGGACAACAGTCCTGTGCATCAGGCAGCCAGAAGACAAGAGCTCTTGAGTGCTTGTGATTGCTGTGTCACAGAACGTTCTTTTGGGGCGCATGGCTTAGAGAGTTCAGAATGAAGAACTAACTCTGTGAGTCTGCCTTAGCTGCCTAGCTCTTTTGTCTGGGCTTCTCCTAAGTCCTGGGGTTTTTCTTTCTTTTCACGGTGGGACTGAGAATTGAGCCTGGGACCTTGTCCTGTTTAGTGTTAGAGGTGCACACTGGCACATTCCTGATGTCTAAAATAACAGCTGGTGATGCCATAAGACATGGGCTCCTGGTTGCATCTTACCTGTCTGACTTTAAGCCTAGAAGAACTTTCATAACTGGCCTCTAAATCATGAGTCACACGTGGATTCTGGGGATCTAAACTCTGGTCCTAATACTTGTGTGACAGCCACTTTACCCATCAGCCTTGACTCCAGCCCCAAACATACTCATAAAAAAAAGAAAGAAAGAGTTCTCCTAGTCCCCTAACAAATGCCCCCAACTCTAGAGGCTGAAAACAGCACATGCTATCTGTCATACAGTTCTGTAGGTCGGGAGTCTGCCCTTGCCCTCTGGACTAGAGGGAAGCTGTCAGCCAATTCCGTTCTTCCTTAGCCTCTAAGGAGGAGTCGGTTTCTCTGCCTTTCCATCCAGCAATGGCTTGGAGAGTCCTGCACACACTGCTCTGACTCTGCTGCCCCCCGTGATCACACAGATCCCACAAGGTGATCCAGAGTAACCTCCCTGTTCAGAGACAACTGATGAGCAGCCTTACATTCATCTGCTGCGGCAGTTCTCTTTGTAACATGAGGGAATGTATAGATTCATGGAATTGGGACGTAATAATTTTGGGGAGCCTTTATTCTGCAAACCCTGAAAGTGTTTTAACTAAGGCACAATGATAATGCTTTACATAACAACCAAGTCTTATACATTATAAACATTGTCATTACATTAATCTATAGAACCATACAGGACTGCTTAGTCAGCAGGTGTTTATGGAGTTTTGTATACCATGCGCTCTTCAACTGCTGGTGAACCTGCCTTTCCGTTTCCTATGTTCAGTAACAGCAGGGGCAGTCTAGTAGAGGAGGAAGTCCTGACAGGGTCAAGCACGCCCGTAGCGGTGGAGTGCAACGTCCAGGGAGAGCTGTGAAAGCTTCCAGGAGGAGCTGATGTCTAGGCTGAGCTAGGACAAGTACAGGTCAAGAGGGGAGGTGAGGATGAAGATGAAGGATGTCAGAGTAGCCCAGAGCACAAGGAAAGGGTGTCCGGTCTCCATCTTCTTTGACTGAGGACAGTGAGAAGAAAGGATGAGTCTCGGGGAATTAGCAGAGTAGGGTACCCAAGATTTGGGAGATTAGCAAGGCCCAGATTATAAATATTCTAATAACCAGGTTGGACCTTCCCAACAGGTTTGAGCAAGGCAGTAACACAATGGGAGCCACAGCGAATGTGCCCAACGAGCTGGGCCAGTGAGGGAAACGGGTAAGGGACTTCGGCAGTGTCTGTGTGAGGGATGCTGGCAATCTCCACCGAGGGGGATCTGAGATGTGCCCCTTCTCTACTCACTGGGTCGTGATTTCAGGCGTGCTTTGAAAATACAGAGTCTGAAGCTGGGTATGTGATGCACACCTTTAATCCCAGCACTCAGGAGGCAGAGGCAGGCGGATCTCTGAGAGTTCAAGGCCAGCCTGGTCTACAGAGGGAGTTCTAGGACAGCCAGAGCTGTTACACAGAGAAACCCTGTCTCGAAAACAGTCCCCGCTCCTGAAAAAAATAGTGCCAGAGTTGTCTGCGGCTTTCCAGATTCTGTCCCCAAACTACATTTAGTCCCGGTAAATTGATATTTATTTAAGGGATACATGATGAAGATGAAGAAAATTATACCTCCAAATTCATATATTTTTGCAGTTATATGTAAGCACAGATGGATATAGATGAACATGTAAAGATGAGGGGATATTTTAGGGGCTATATTTAAGAATATTTAGTTAGTGATTTTAGAGAATTCAGTTATTGCCAGCTTAATGAAAAGGTCCGTCCACCCAGGGTATTTGTAGCTTTGGCTTCTCTGTTGTTTGGTTGGTTTTTTTCTTGCATTTCTTTATTTACTTGGTGTGTGTGTGTGTGTGTGTGTGTGTGTGTGTGTGTGTGGCAAGGATCAGAGGCGGGGGTTGTCACGTTCGACTGCAGGTGCCTTTGCCTGCTGAACTATCTTGCCTTCTTGTTTTTGTTGTTGTTGTTTGATTGGTTTTTGATTTTTCGAGACCAGGTTTCTCTGTGTAGCCCTGGCTGTCCTAGAACTCACTCTGTAGATCAGGCTGGCCTCAAATTCACAGAGATCGACCTGCCTTTGCCTCCCAAGTGCTGGGATTAAAGGCATGCACTACTACTGCCCAGCTCCTGTTTGGTTTTTCTTGAGACAGTATCCCAGACTATCCTGTAACTCAGATTGACCTCAGACTCCTGGGAGTCCTCCTGACTCCCCTTCCCAACTACTGGGATTGATTATAGGCCTGGACCACCATGTCTGTTCTCTTCTCAGTCCTTCAGTGCTAAAGTTAAAATGTGTAACGTTACCTGTGTTCTAAGCAGTCTACTTGTGGTTTTCTCTTTCTTTATGCCAGGTTTTTATTGGATCATGATCCCTACAAAGCGATAATCTTATTTTCATTTGTTTAGGATAACTGCTTCTAGGTATCAACCATAGGTCCAAACTGTGTTTGATTATCCTTGTCTCTGTTGTTTTTTTAAATGGTTATTCTGTTAAAGAAAGAAAGAAAGAAAGAAAGAAAGAAAGAAAGAAAGAAA
>CABHPH010143351.1:0-38997 GCA_902168325.1 Peromyscus nudipes
CCTGTGTCTTTCTTAGGGTCCTGTTTTCTAGGTAGCCTCCCTAGAGTTGTGAGTAGCAGTCTAGTCATCTTTGTTTTACATCTAGTATCCTCCTATGAGTGAGTACATACCATGTTTGTCTTTCTGAGTCTGGGTTACCTCATTCAGGATGATTTTTTCTAGATCCATCCATTTGCCTGAAAACCTCATGATGTCATTGTTTTTCTTGGCTGAGTAGTACTCCATTGTGTATATGTACCACATTTTATTTATCCATTCTTCAGTTGAAGGGCATCTAGGTTGTTTCCAGGTTCTGGCTATTACAAACAATGCTGATATGAACATAGCTGAGCAAGTGCCCTTGTGGTATGGTTGAGCATTCCTTGGGTACATGCCCAAGAGTGGGTCTTGGGGGAGATTGATTCCCAATTTTCTAAGAAAGCACCATATTGATTTCCAAAGTGGCTGTACAAGCTTGCATTCCCACCAGCAGTGGAGGAGTGTTCCCCTTGCTCCACATCCTCTCCAGCATAAGTTGTCTTCAGTGTTTTTGATCTTAGCCATTCTGACAGGTGTAAGGTGGTATCTCAGAGTCATTTTGATTTGCATTTCCCTGATGATTAGGGATGTTGAGCAATTCCTTAAATGTCTTTCAGCCATTTGAACTTCCTCTGTTGAGAATTCTCTGTTTAGTTCTATAGCCCATTTCTTAATTGGACTGTTGGGCATTTTGATGTCTAATTTCTTGAGTTCTTTATATATTCTGGATATCAACCCTCTGTCAGATGTGGGGTTGGTGAAGATCTTTTCCCATTCTGTAGGCCGTCGCTTTGTCTTGTGGACCGTGTCCTTTGCTCTACAAAAGCTTCTCAGTTTCAAGAGGTCTCATTGATTGATTGTTTCTCTCAGTGTCTGTACTACTGATGTTATATTTAGGAAGTGATCTCCTATGCCAATGTGTTCAAGACTACTTCCTACTTTCTCTTCTATCAGGTTCAGAGTAACTGGATCTATGTTGAGGTCTTTGATCCACTTGGACTTAAGTTTTGTGCATTGTGACAGATATGGATCTATTTGCAGCCTTCTACATGCTGACATCCAGTTATGCTAGCACCATTTGTTGAAGATGCTTTCTTTTTTCCATTGTACACTCAAAATACCAACACAATTCTTCACTGACCTCGAAAGAATAATACTCAACTTCATATGGAAAAACAAAAAAAACAGGATAGTCAAAAGAATCCTGTACAATAATACAACCTCTGGAGGCATCACGATCCCTGACCTCAAGCTCTACTATAGAGCTACAGTAATAAAAACAGCTTGGTACTGGCATAAAAACCGACATGTGGACCAATGGAATCGAATTGAAGACCCTGACATTAATCCGCACATCTATGAACATATAATTTTTATCCTATTATTCTTATATCCCACCTTTTTTTAGAACAAGATCCCTGAATCTAATCCTCTGTTCAGCTTTTTTTCCTAACCATTACCAATAACAACTTGTAATCAACCCCCAAATGATGACAAATATCCCTAACCCACCTATTGACCAAAAACTGCCCACCTTACCTCTTGGGAATGTGGGCTTCATGTTCTTAAAATTATTCCCTGCTGTCTGGGGTGATAGCATCTTTAGGGGGCCCTGAAAAGAAATTGGGATAATTGTCAAGTCCTGGGAGAGCTAGCTATATAATTTGTTGTCTGGTGTCTGTGTAATGGGAAAGTGTAGGGCTTATCTGAAGTCCTGGCTAGAGTTGTCTTTGAGACTGGACCATCTCAGTTAGCCAGCTTGAAATTGTCCTGAGCATTTTGTACTCCAAAGCCGATCTTTAAGTGGTGTTTGTCAGCTTAGGGATGTGACCACAATCCAGGTGGAGTCATCGTTGTGGGGCCCTATCCTCCTTTTGGAGACTTCAAAGGTTACTGTTAGGCATGGTCATGGTTCACTGCAGGAAACTTAAACATTTTAAATATCATATGTAGCAGCTCTCAAAGAGGTTAAAGGACCATAATTTGGTATGTACATCCAGATTACAAAAACTTAATTCCTAGTTACCTGATAGAGACTCAAACCCAAAATCATGTACAGGAAGCTAGATGAAACCTTTTTCTACAATTAGTTAGTAATCTATATGATCATTAATAGCATGACAAAAGTTAAAAATATATATACATGATCTTACAAATTTTGAGATAATATTTATACCTTAAGAAAAGTTTTAAAGAGTCAAAATAAACCAAAGAATTATGAGATTAGTGACAATAGAATGATCCATTAAGTTTGGCTTTTCTTCTGTCCTATATCATGTGTCTCTTCTAATATGAGACAGAGATTTTGGATTTTCCTTTTAGCAAGCATACTTGGGTTCAGAAAGGGAGAGAGCCACACTCCAACTCCAAACCCAGCTTTAATTTTTATTTGAACTGGGACTACAAAAAGACTAGTTATTTTATATATCTGTTGAGAACAGCAGAAACAAACATTTGAAGAGGTTTATGAAATTTTATCCTGTTGGAGATGTGAGATAACAATCGGTCAATTTACTCCTTTTCTTGGGACATTTTCTCTAGATGGACTCGTCCTTTTTCTTCAGATGTCTCATTTGTCCAGTGGTCTACAGATTCCTTAGCTGGATGCCTTCATTCTCCTGGAAAGAGAAAAACAAAACCCTGCCCCAATCCTAACTTTGGGGAGTCTCTTTTGGTCAGTCACATCTGATCAAATGAAAAGCATTTGTTAGTCTTATAAGTTTGTTTAGATTGAATAGTCATGCTGGTTGATGAACTATCACCTCTTCTAATTAAGAGATTTCTCTTGTTCAATCTAATCTTTATCAATTTTGATAGTATCCATAGCTTTTCTTCTCCTGTAGAAACAAAAGCAAAACCTCTTCATGAATGTAATACATAACCTATTTAATTTTCCAAATTCTGCAAAATGAAACACATCCATTTGCCAAATTTCATTTCCTTGAATGCTCGTTGGGTTACTTCCTGCAGGTAGTAGAGTTTGGTTATATAAGGAACAAGTAGGGCATTTTTTTTATATTTTCCTTGACTTGTTGGTAAGTGATGGAAAATCTTTTTCCAAACCCTTGCTATTGACATGGTGTTTCTTATTAAAGTCTGAGGCTTCTAGCACATTTCCTACTAATAGTTGATCAATTTCATCATTAGCTTATGCTATATGGCCTGGTAGACCCATATGGGATCTAATATGTGTTATATATAAGAGAGGATTTCTATTTCTTGTAGCTGGAAATTTTCTTGTGTTCTGCCTGGGCCCTGTGGTCAAGACGAAGCTCTCCCACCCACATCCTGCAGCTGCTTGCTCCCAAATAAACACACAGAGGCTTATATTATTTTCAAACCATATAGCCTAATGGCTCAGGCTTCTCACTTGGTTGGCTCTTATATCTTACATTAATCCATTTCTATAAATCTATACTTTGCCACATGGCTTGTGGCTTACCAGCACTTTTACATCTTGCTTCTCCTGGTGGTGACTAGCAGCATCTGCCCCACTCTCCTTTCTATTCTCATTATCTCTCTTGGATTTTCCCACCTGGCTACATCCTACACTGCTATAGGCCAATGCAGCTTTATTTATCAACCAGTCAGAGCAAAACATGTTCACAACATTCAGAAAGACATCCCACAGCAATTTCTGATTATTTTTTATAAGTGAATAAATAACAAAGTCAATTCTGTATCATCAGTTTTCATATGTAAGACAACTCTTTCTGCAATTCAGAGTCTGTAATTATATTAAGAGGTTCTTGAAAATCTAATAATACCATGAGGAGATCATATAATTTGGACTTTTGAACAGAATCATGAGGGCTTTGAGCCACTTTATTCAAGATTCCTGATTTATAACCTGCCTTTCCTGATTTGTTTGTATTTTGCATTAGTATAAAATGTAGGTGCTCCAGAAATGGGTCTTCCCCTTACAATATGAGGAAGGATCCAGTTAGTTTTCTTTATAAACTGAAATCTCTTGCTTTTGGGATATTTGTTGTTAATCTCTCCCAAGAAATTACTTTAAGCTCTTTGCCAGTTTTCATTTTCTGCCCATAAGGAGGAAATTTCAGCATTAATAAAAGATACTACAATTCCTGCTGCGTCTATTCCTACTAATTGATGAAGCCTCAATTTTCCTTTTAGAATCAATGCAGAAAGTTTTCTATATAGGTTTTTAATTCTTTTACTCTGTTTATGTAGTAAAAATATCCATTCTAAGATATTATCTTCTATTTGCATTAAAATACCTGGAGGGGAATGTGCAGAAGATAAAACTGGAATGCAATCAAGCCCTGGATGCAAATGATCCACATGTCCATCCTGTAATTTCCTTTCTACCAAAACCAATTCACTCTCAGCTTCAGCTGGTGATTTTCTTGGACTATTTAAGACCTTGTCACCTTGTAATGTTTGAAACAAATTACTCAATTCTTGAGTTGTTAGTTCAATTGTGGGCCACATCCAGTTATTGTCTCCCAGTAATTTTTGAAAGTCATTAATAGTTTGCAAATTATCTCTCCTGATTTATACCTTTTGGGGTTGATTTTTTGTAAACCAATTTATATCCTAGGTAATTAATAGAATCTCCTCTTTGTATTTTTTAGGAGTGATTTGTAATCCCCATTAAGGCAAAAATTTCTTTACTTCTTCAAACATTTTCTCTTAATTATCTACATTAGAATCAGCTAATAAGATATCGTCAATATAATGGTAAATTATAGATTGAGGAAACTCTACACAAATCATTTCCAATGATTATTATAGAAAATATTGGCACAGGGTGAGTTCTTTAACATCCCTTGTGGGAGAACCCTCCATTAATATATCTTAACCGTCTGAGAATTATTATAAGTAGGCACCATGAAGGCAAATTTTTCTTTACCCTTTTCTTGTAAATGTATATTGAAGAAAAAATCTTTTAAATCAATAACTATAATAGACCATCCTTTAGGTAATAGAGAAGGCAGGGGAATTCCAGGCTATAAAGAACCCTTTGGCTGAATCACCTTATTAACAGCTCTTAGATCTGTTACCATTCTCCATTTTCCAGATTTCTTTTTAATAATAAGTACAGGAGAATTCCAAGGACTGGTTGATTTGTCAATATTTTGAACATTTAGCTGTTCCTGTACTGGCTGTTCTAAAGCCTGTAATTTTTCTGATGTCAAAGGTTGTTCTACCCAGACAGGTTTTTCAGTTAACAATTTTAAAGGTAGGGCTATTGGTAACTTTGAAAGATCAGCAGCTGTTGTGCCCTGTTTTGTACAAACTGAAATGGTCAGTGACTGTTCATTATAGTACCTTTTAATATTTTTCTCATAAATGTAGTTTATGGTTTGTTTCTGAGATTGGAGGAATGTTAATCTGGGTGTATGCCATTGCTGTAACAAATCATATTCCCATAAATTCATTGCTATATTAGCCACATACAACTTTAATTTTCCTCTCTGTCCTTCTGGCCATATACATTCAAACCATCTCATGCTTTGTTTTACCTGAGATAAAGTTCCAATCCCTAAAAGCTGAACATTTACCCCATGAAGAGGCCAATTTGGATGCCAAGATTCTGGTGTAATTATTGTTGCATCTGCCACTGTGTCTACAAAACCTTCAATTACAATGTCATTTATTCATATTTATAGCTTTGGTCTTTGATTATTTATAGATGTTTACCAAAATATTTGCTTTATGGTTTCTCCTGAAATTTTTATCTTCTAAAGCTGTTCTATTATCCAGAGCAGTATGGTTCTTTACACTAGGCATTAGGTCTTTTAATTGCTCCAGGGAGGAGTTTCCCCATGGTGTCAGGGAATGATTTTACCAAGTTTGTCTTAGGGTCCTATGAGAGGCTCCCCAAGGCATTTCCCAGAGGCAAAGGGTTACTCTGTCTGTCACTTGTTTATTTGCATTCATTGGTCCAATGTTGGCCTTTGCTGCACTTTCTACATACTCCAGAAGGCAGTGGCCTTCTGTTTGGATTATTCCTAAAAAAAAAAATTGTTTTTAGGAATGCACTGCCTACCATCCCTTTTTATGTTACCTAGTTTGCCACAATTAAAACACCTGACATTTTGATTGTTCTTCAAACCTCTGGAAATCACCTCTCCTATTCAAGCATCATCATGGTTATGAGATTCAATATTGACTCTGTCTCAGATCCATTATTCTATGAATGTTGATCTTGCCTTTAAGGGCTTAATTACTCTTTTGCATTATGAATTAGCACTTTCAAAAGCAAAAGATTCAATTATTATTTGTCTAGCTTCTGGACTTGATATCATTCTACTTACAGCTGAAGTCAATCTTTGTAAAAAAAAAATCAGTGATCTTCATTTATCATGAACATTCCTTGTGTTCCCTCTCTGTTCTTGATCCAGTTGGGGATCTCCCGCTCCCCCAAGTTCTCTTTCCCTCACCCCTCGCCCCTCATTACCCCCACTCATGTCCAGACTGTTCATGTAGATCTCATCCATTTCTCCGTCATTGGGCGATCCCCATGTCTTTCTTGGGGTCCTGTTTTCCAGGTAGCCTCCCTGGTGTTGTGAGTAGCCATCCAGTCATCCTTGTTCCACAACTAGTATTCTCCTATGAGTGGGTACATACCCTGTTTGTCTTTCTGAGTCTGGGTTACCTCACTCAGGAGGATTTTTTCTAGATCCCTCCATTTGCCTGCAAACCTCATGATGTCATTGTTTTTCTCTGCTGAGTAGTATTCCATTGTATATATGTACCACAGTTTAAAGGAACAAAGTGCTGGAGAGGCCCACAGAAATTCACAAAGATGCCCCCACAATAGACTGCTGGCAATAGTCGAGAAATAGCCCGATCTGACCTACCCTGGTGATAGGATGGCCAAACACCTTAATTGTTGTGCTAGAAACCCCATCCAGTGACTGAGGGAACTAGAAGCAGATATCCACGGTCAGGCCCCGGGTGGAGCTCCGGGAGTCCAATTGGCGAGAAGGAGGAGGGTTTATGTGAGCTAGAGTTGTTGGGACCAGGGATGGATGGAATACAGGGACAAGTGGCCAAACGAATGGAAACACATGAACTGTGAACCAATGGCTGAGGGGCCCCCAACTGGATCAGGCCCTCTGAATGAGTGAGACAGTTGATTGGCTTGATCTGTTTAGGAGGCATCCAGGCAGTTGGACCGGGTCCTGTGCTCAGTGCATGAATTGGCTGTTTGAAACCTGGGGCTTAGTAGAGACCCTTGGCTCAGCCTGGGAGGAGGGGACTAGACCTGCCTGGGCTGAGTCCACCAGGTTGATCTCAATCCTCGGGGGAGTCTTTGCCCTGGAGGAGATGGAAATGGGGGGTGGGCTGGGGGGAGGGGGGCGGGACGGGAGGAGGGAGAACGGGGTGATCTATGGCTGATATGTAAAGTTGAATTATATTGTAAAATAAAATAAAATAAATTCAAAAAAATCAGTGATGCTTTCTTTTGGGTCCTGTATAACTTTAGTAAATGACTCAGTTCTCTTTCTGACTTCTTCAACTCTGTACCAAGCATTCAAAGCTGCTGCATGGTATAGAGCCAGGGTGTGATCCTCATATAGAGACTGTTTTCATACATCAGCATAATCACTGTATCCAAGAAGTTGGTCTTGGTAGGTTTCAATACCTCTAGCCCTACTTCATTGCTCAATGGTCCTAGCCTCATTTTCCCACCAGGTCCTCCACTGTAATTGAGGACCAGGTTCCAAAACTGCTGTAACCTAGTCTTTCCAGTCTTGTGGAACAATTCTCTTACTAGTTGACCATGAATTTAACATCTGCTTCACAAAAGGTGAATGCATACCATATGAGACTATCCCTTCCTTAAATTTTTCAAATCTAACATTTCCACAGGAATCCAGTCAGTTTTTACATAGTCTTGGGGATACCTGTAATTTGGCAGTTGTTCCTGTAAGGTGACTTGAAAAATTAAGGTTTTATATATATATATATATATAAACTTGGTCTGTTCCTCTCTAAATTTATAATGCAGTGGTGAGGTTGGTTATCCTTTAAATTTCTTTGTCTGAATATCTCTATTATCTGTTTTAATAAGTTTTTCTAAGGCTTGTAACTTATTAGTCAAAATAGAATTATTTTCCTTAGTAATTAATTGTAGGGCTTGCATATTATCAGTAGTAACCTTTTCTAAGTCCTGTATCTTGGCACCCATATTAACCAACTTTTCTAGGGATAAAACAAGAATTATCAGTCTGATAATGTTTATAATTGACAAAATTCTTAAATTCCATCCAAATTAATTATCCCCTCATCTAATTGTTCCATTTTTAAACCATCCATTGTGTAATCATACAGACATCTAACTCTCTTGTAATAGTGTTTCCCATTTTTTAACATGGGAAAAACTCTCTTTTTTAAAAACTAATTCTCCCTTTTTAGAGTTGCCTCATCAAATCTGATAATGATGATGGTAAGGTGTGAGGCATATTGCCACTTCATAGGACTTCTGAGTGGAGAACATCAGTGTTGCACAGACTGGCTGAGGACAACTGGTACTGATCGTGTGTCAGCAGCCTGAGGAGGAGGTTCAGGGAAAGTCCACAACCCATGGGGGAAAAGAGCCAGAGAACCAGCCTTCTGAAACATGAGGGAATGCATGAAAGCAGCACCTGTGACCAATGGAAAGTAAAAGTACAGAGTTGCCTGAAGACAGATTTGGCTGGTGGTGAGGAGCTAACTCCAGCAGCATTTAGAGCCCAGGTACCTGTGGACTTTGGAGCTTGTGGAAATTGCTGCAGAGAGATTGCAACAGGAAAATTCCAAATTTGCTCAGAAGGCTTGAGGAAGTAAAGGAAAAGTCAGTCGATGGTGCAGTGACTCCACTGGGTGCAGTTCCCATGTGCAGCTCCAGCATGTGCCAGTGGCTGCAAAGCCACTGGCAAGCAGCTTTTTTTTGTCACTTCGTGCCACAAAAGTTGGGCACCATATGAAGCATAAATCTAATTAATCTTATTAATAAAACCAGGAGTCAGCTGTTGGTAAAAACCTGAAAGATCACAGAAGCAGGGGAGCAGCCACAGTCGCTTCCGACCTCTTCTGTTCCTCCGGTCCAAAAGGGCCAAGATCATGTCTCTGTCCTGCCTTACCAATTTCTGTTCCTTTCTCTACAGTCTTCCAGACCTCTAAGGTTAACTAGTGGCTAGCTCCACCCTCTGACTCCAAGAAAGCTTTGTTTGTCAGGACACAAACAAAATATCACACATTTGTTTTTTTTGGGGGGGGGCACAAGGGTGGGAGGGTGGACCTGGGAGGAATGGGAACCAAGTGTAATTGGAGTGCATCATATGGAATTGCCAAATAATTAATAAAAATATTATGTTGTGGGGGGAAAAGAGAAGGAGCATATTTGGAGGAGTTTGGCCACTTTTGAAGGGTATATCTTGTCCTTGCCCTTCTTGACCTGATTCCTGGCCACCACAAGGTGAGTATCTGTGGGAGGTCAGCTTCCATCTTTTAAAGGGTTCCTAGGAGGAGGAGAGAGGGGTAAGAAAGGTACTTGAGAGGAAAAAGAGAGAAACACAGGATAGCTTTGGGAGGACCTGGATCAAAATCCAATGGCCTCTTCTGCCTCTTCAAAATGTCTTTTTATAACAATGCCAAGGGATGGGGCAAAAGACTTCCCCCTTGCTAGATCGAAGGATACCTCATAGCCAAGTGTAGACTCTTCCAAACACCTGTTAGCCACACCCATGGTCAAATCATCCCCTTAGGCAGCCCAGCTGGGTAAAGCAAGCTCAGATTCTTGGACCCTGAGTAAGTTCTCACCAGGAAGCCTCTGTGGGTCTCTACAAGTACCCCTGCTCCAGCACACCTTCTTGCCATGATACTCTGCCCCAGTGCAGACTCAGGCTACAGATGCAGTCAGCCATTGGCTAAAACCTCTGAAATAAAACCAAAATAAATCTTCCCTCTTTTAAACTCTTTCTGTGTTTGTCACAATGAAGAAAGGCTGACTGACATGATCATTATAGAGTGATAAATGGGTCAGTTCAACCAGAGGATATGGCAACTATAAACATCTGCACACCACACTGAGTCACTTGTTCTATAAAGTGAATGTTACTAGATCCAAAGGGAGAGATAAATTCCAACACAAGAGCCTTTAACCAATGGGAAGCCACCCACACACAGCCTTCTCCTGGGATAAGCTCCCTGATAGGTTACCTGATTTCAGTTATCCCTTGACACATATTCAAATTGGCAACACTAAATGAACTCAGTAAGTTGGATACATACATACATACATATATATATATATATATATATATATGGTGCAAGATATTTGATTACACTGTGTAAAGGTGTGCCTTCTGTCCTTCATCATCTGCCTAAGGCACCTTCTGAAAGAGCTGAATGGCCACTACTAGACAGGAGAGGATAAGTGGGACTTCCAGGCAGAGATAGGAACTCTGGGAAGAATCTGAGGTAGGGAGACTCACCAGTCAGACACAGAGGAAGTCAAACATAAGGTACTGAGGAGAAGTAACAAGCCACATGGCAGAATGTAGATTAATATAAACAAGTTAATTTAAGTTATAAGAGTGAGTTTGGAACAAGCCTAAGCTAAGGCCAATCTTTCATACTTAAAAAGAAGTCTCTGTGTCATTATTCGGGAGCTGATGGTCCAAAGAAAGCTTGGTTGCATATATACATAGGCATATATGTCACAATAATAATTAAAGAAGTGATCATGAATTTGAGAGGGAGTAGAAGGTATGGGCAGAGTTGTAGGGGAAGAAGGTGGGGTGGAAATGGTGTAAATATAGTACTAATGAATGAAATTCTCAAAAAAAATGTAAAAAAAAATAAATCTACAAGTATTGTACCAGAACTCTACAACCAGTGGACCCAACAGACATATGTTACTCTTCTCTAACCAGCTGTCATTTACCTTGGTGGCACCTGAAGACAATATCACCAGGTAAAGGCCATGTGTTAAGACATGAAACAAATCTTAAAAGCTTAAGGCAAAACTGAAATTACAGTATGCATTTTTTCTTAGACCGTTATATAATAAGACTAAAAACCAACAAAAGAAACTTTACAAACTATGTAAAATGGAACCTTAACAACATTCTTTTGAGTAACCAGCAAGTCAGTGGACAAATTAAAGGAAAATTAAAAATTTTGTTGAAACAAATGCAAATGCAGCATTACCCAGACCCATGTGACACCAGAAGAACAGCACTAAAGAGAACTTAATTTGTGTCATTTAGTGCCTACATAACAAGATGAAAGAGTTCAAATGCACAGCCTGTAGATGAAGCTCAGTAAATCAGAAAAGCAAGAAACAAATTAAACCCCAAATTAGCAGAAGGAAAGCAGTAACAAGGACTGAGGCAAAAATAATGAAACAGAAAACTCAGAAATAAAACAAAACCAAACACTGCCAAAAGATCAATTAAACAAAGAGTAGCTTGTGGGGAAGATATAATTGGCAAGCTTTTAGGTACTCCAGTAAAGAGGAAAAGAGAGAGAAGAGCCAAATTAAAAATCAGGCATGTTCTGGATGGTAATTAAGAGCAATAGCAGTTACATTCCAGAACTTTGTTGTCAGAGTTTATTGATAGTCACTTGCAAACTTACAAGCCTAAACCCAGACCTGCAGCCCTTGAACCCTCCTTAGACACAAGCAACAATTCCTGGACAAGGGTAGCTACCACCCCTCATCAGAGAAGTCTCTCGTTACAGCAAATGGGGACCGTCACAGCAAACTACAACTGGACACAATGCAGAGATCAGTGGAACCTCAGGAGCCCAGCCCTAATGGATACAGTTCCATCACAGCTACTGCATATATGGCTCAGGGATTACTGGGAAAGAAGAGGCAGAAATATCCTATGAGCCAGAACACCAGGAAGTCTTCAGTGAAACAGCCTCTCCTAGAAATGGCTGCATAAACAGATGGAAACAATAGCAATATCAATGGACATGATAATGTGGAAGGGGAAATGTTCATGGGTCCTACACCTAGACAAAGCCACAGGCAACTAATGACTGTTGGGAGAAGAAATGACTTCTTCCTGGAATGAGCCCCCTTATTGGTTGTCCAATGCAGAGTGGTTCTAGCCTTCGACTATATACACACCAACAAAAAGGGACTCGACGGACTGTATTTATACATTTGTACAAATATGTAAATAATATATTCACATGTGTGTATGTATGTGTTGTGTAGCAACAATAATCAAAGGGAAAAAGGCTATCAGACTTGACAGTGGGTGGGGGCACGGGACGAGTTGGAAGAAGTGTACATGGAAAGGGCTGGTGGGAGGGGAGGGAAAGGAGAAAGTGATGTCATTACATTTCAATTAAAAACATTTTTAAAAGAGAAAAAGGAGTTGGAGGGCAATGGTGTTTAATCTCAATAAACATGATTTGATAAACAACAACAAAAATGACTTTGTTGATGAAGACATCACACACTTGAGTCACAGAACATGAAGAAATCAAGTTTTTACTGATCTGGCTAATATTCTTATTTATTTATTTATTTTTAAAAAGTTTTTTTTTCATTTTTACATACCAATCCCAGTTTCCCCTTCTTTCCCTTCTCCCCATCCCACCCTCTCCCATCCACTCCTCAGAGAGGGTAAGTCCTCCCTTGGAGATTCAACAAAGTCTGGCATACTAAGTTGAGGCAGGACCAAGCCCCTCCCCCCTGTGTCAAGGCTGAGCAAGGTATCCCACCCTAGGGAATGTGTTCCAAAAAGCCATTTCATGTACCTGGGATAAGTCCTGGTCCCACTGCCAGGGGCTCCCCAAACAGATCTAGCTACATAACCGTCACCCACATTCAGAGAGCCTAGTTCAGTCCCATGCATGTTCCCCAGCTGACAGGCCAGAGTCCATGAGCTCCCACCAGCTTGGGTCAGCTTTCTCTGTGTTTTTCCCCATCATTATCTTGACCTCACTTGCTCCTATGATCTCGATCTCCCTCCCTCCCTCCTTCTCTCTCTCTCTCTCTCTCTCTCTCTCTTTCTCTCTCTCTCAAGGGTGCCTGAACTTACCTTCCCCTATAATCAGATTAGTGACTATCCTAATTGTCATCATAGAATCTACATCCAGTAACTAATGGAAGCAGATGCAGTGATCCACAACCAATCACTGGGCTGAGTTCCTAGACTTCACTGACTAACTTTCAAAGTGCTAGAAAGTTCTATGCACTCTACCTGGGAATAAAAAAAGTCATGAACAGTTTGGAACAGATGTGAACCATGTAAGATACTGTAATTCATGGCCTGGCAAGATATGCCACTAACCAAATATATTCTGATTGGATTTAAAGCCCATTCCACAAGACAGAGCTCATGCATATCACTGTTAACTGGATCAAGAGCCCCATGGCTAACTATGTCATAGGCCTATTACTATTTTTTCAGCTAAGTGGACGTAGTAATAAACTGCTCCCTAGGTTCTTATCTTACTACCCATAGATTATTACATGTCCCAACCTTCATCAGAGAAGCATCTTTTAACAATAGTATGTGATTAGTACAGAGACCTTCATCTGGTCTATGCAGAGTGCTCAGCTTTAAATGTGGTGTCCATATTCTCTCTCTCCCAAAAGACTCAGTGAGTATCACAGAAGAGTGGGTTGGAAGGATTGTAATAGCCAGAGGGAATGGAGGTTTGCAGCAAAACAGTATTACAGGGCATGGCCACATTGTGGGACACATGAACTCATAGCAGCTGTGACTGCATGCACAAGAGCTGTACAAAATCAAGCCAGTCAACATTCCAGCACAAAGGTGTGAAGGGCTCATAAGCCTTGTCTTAGTTCCTTTTTGTTTGTTTTTAGATAGTCCATGTAGTTCTGACTATCCCAGAACTTGCTATGTAGATCAGGATGGCCTTGAACTCACAAAGATCCATCTGCCTCTGCTTCCCGAGTGCTGAGATCAAAGGTATGCATTACCATACCCAGCCTTTTAGTTAACTTTTCTATTGCCATGGTAAAACACTATGTCCAACACAACTTATAAAAGGAAACCTTTAATTTGGGACTCAAAGTTGCAAAGAGTTAGGGTCCATGACCACCACGGCAGGGAATATGGCAGCAGGCAGGCAGGCATGGTGCTGGAGCAGTAGTTAAGAGCTTACATCCTGATCTGCAGGCAGGAGGCAGAGCAATAACTGGCTTTTGAAACTTCAGAACTCACCTCAGTGACACAACTCCTCCAACAAGGCCACACCTCCTAATCTTTTACAAACAGTTCTACCAACATATATTCAAATATATGAATGTTTGAGCCTATGGTGGCCATTCTCATTCAAATCACCATAAGCCTCTCAACCCTGGGTGAGGAGCTACAGACAGATGATGGCTCCTAGGGGAGGGCTCCTATAGTTGGTTTCTCTAAGGGTGTGGCCCCTTTTATGTTGATCATGATCTAGTTTATGAACACATACCCATGCATATATGTGCAGCACAAAATTGCACTCTGTGGGTTATTAAAAAAAAAGAGGACGTGATGTTGGGAGAGGCTGAGTGTGGAGGGTGGATCTGACATGAGTTGGGGGAGAATGAGGTGAATATATTAAAAATGTGTTGTATGCATGCATGAAATTCTCAAAGTATTAATAAAATATTATATTTGATGAAAACATACTATAAAGTGATAGCAACCTGAGCAGGATATACCATCATTGGGCCAGACAAAAGGTATAGCACAGAGAACAGAAATACAGTTGAGTTTTGACAGAGGCATCAAGAAAGGGAAAGTTTCTTCAATAAACGGTTCTGTGGACACTGAATATTTACATAGTTAAAACAAAAAACGAGACCCCTATCTCTTCCTACAAACAAAATCATCTAAAAATGAGTCAAAGACTTAGATGGAAGACTGTTGGAAGAAAGCACAGAGGACGTATGTTAGCACAGGAGTCTAGGCAAGATTCTGTTTGTAGAAATGACCCAAGATGGAAAGCAACAAAAACAAAAATTAGTAAATGAGGGCAGGAAAGATGGCTTCCTGGTTAGGAACACAGGTGCTCTTGCAGAGGACCTGGGTCCAGTTCCTAGCACCTGCATGACAGTCACAACTGCCTGTAACTCCAGTCCCAGGGGATCTGATGCTTTCTTCTGGATTCCTTAGGCACCTTCCAGTATGTGGTGCACATGCATATACCCAGACACACATAAGCAAATTTTTTTAAACTTTTAAAACATTAACAAATGGGATCATATCAAACTAAAGGCTTCCGTACAGAAAGGCAACAATCACCAGATGGAAGAGAGAACCTATAGGCTGGGAGAAAATGTTTGCAGACCACTCATCAAAAAGGGATTAGAATCCAGAACACACATACACACACACACACACACACACACACACACACACACACACACACACACACATTCTAAATAATCTGATTTTAAAATGAACAATTGACCTTGTTGCAATTAGGTTTGACTGTCAACTTGACACAGCCTAGGAAGAAGTCTCAATTGAACAATTGCTCACACAGATTGATCTGTGGGCATATCTGTGAGGGATTGCTTTGATTCTTAATTGATGCCATTCAATGGGCTGTATAAGAAAGCTCCCTAGGCATCAGCCTGTGAAGGAGTCATCAAGAAATGCTCTTCCATGGTTTCTGCTTCAAGTACTTGCTTGAGTTCCTGCCCTGACTTCTCTCAGTGGTGGACCAGGCCCTGAAAGATGAAGAAAACCCTTTCCTCCTCTAAATTTCTTTTGGTTAGAGCATTTATATCTCAGTAACAGAGATGATACTAGGAACACATACATGACCAATGAGTGTGTGGCAGGATGGTAGCATCACACTGCTCATCACTGAAATGCATGTCACAAACATACCTATCTGTCCCCTCTCCCTGGTTAGAATATCTGTTATACAGAAGATGAAATAAACAAACCAATAAAGCCCCACCTATCAGTTCTGGATACCACTTACTAAGCTGTTGGAGTGGATGCAACTGGACATCATGACTCATAGTCCTGTTACTGTGATGAAACCCCGTGACCAAAAGCACCTTGGGGAGGAAAGGGTTTATTTTGCTTTCACTTCCACATCACAGTCTATGATCAAAGGGAGTCAGGGAAGGAACTGGAGCATAGGCTATGGAGGAGTGGTGCTTCCTGTTTTCTTATTCAGCCAGGACTAGCTACCCGGGATGGCACCACCCACAATGGGCTGGACTCTCTCACATCAATCATTAATCAAGAAAATGCCCCCAGAGGCTCGCCTACAGGCTGATCTTAGGCAGACATTTTCTCAATTGATGTTTCCTCCTCGCGGATGACTTTAACTTGTGTTTAGTTGACAAAAACTAACCATCACAACCACTGGCCATGCTGGCCTGGGAATTGGGTAGGTGATCTTCACTCTTCTTCTTATCTTCCATTTCCAATTCCCTAGTCTCATCCCCAGGCCTGTAGCAGACCATTTGCAGGAGTCTGTCCCCCTCTGACTTCACTCCCTGAGGACTCCACTAAACCTCCACAGATTCAACCTTCCTACTCCCTGTGGATCCTTTCAGCTCTCCCCTGAGCCCATCCCCATTCCTACCTGTCAGCCTCCAATACCTACAAATACAGTCTACCAGGAAACCCCAATGGTTACACTTGGTAAGGACTCAGAAGCATTACCTACCAGGCAAACCACAGATATCACATGTTTCTAAGGTCCATAGAGGGCAACAGAAACCAAGGAACAGACGACCCATACAACAAAGAAAGACAAGACCAGATATCAATGCCTAGAGTGACAATCATCCCAAACCCAGATGCCTAGGTACCAATTCAAAAACACAATAATTAGTTTCTTCCCAGAAGGCTGGCACAGGTGGACACTACACAGATGGCCTAGGCTGACCAACTCGGCTGTCATCAGGGCCCAGATCTAGCACTTTGAGTCAGTCCACCCCATCTACAGTTTTCTGGAGTACATGGAAGAGCTGGTCTGTCATTGCTGAATAGGATAGGTCCTCGGACCCACCAGCTAGTCCCCAACATGGAACTACTGTGGCTGTAGCCCAAGCTTATTGCCCTGCTGGGAGACAGAGAGCATAGAGCAGTGGTGCTTCCTACAGGCTACAAGCACAAGGTGTGTAGCAGCCTGGAGCTTGCATGGAACCTGCTCCTGGTCACCCTGCCTAGTCACAAGATCACCCTGACTATGGGCAATAGTAGGATATCTGAGATGAATCTCTGTGACAGTCCAATATTTATGGTGTGTTAGAAACCAGAAACCTTGAGCCAAACCAGCAACTTGTTACAATGAATATTTGCATATAAAGATGTTTACTGTGTGACTGTCTTAGTTAACATTTCTATTGCTGTGAAGAGACACTGTGACCACAGCAACTCTTATAAGGAAAGCATTTAATTGGGGTGACTGGCTTACTATACTTCAAATAATGCTATTCCTAATGAGCTTATGAGGGCCAATTATATCCAAACTACCACAGTGACACACTCAGTTTCCAATGCCACTCTGATGAATGAATATTTGATGGACAGGTAGGAAATATGAAGGGATGGAGTGATGCATTTGAGTTGGAGAAAAGTGGAAAGAGAGATGCAGTGGTGGTTGCAGGGGAGAGAGAAGCTACGGTCTATGCGGAACATGTCATTGCCAAGTAGGGTAGGCAGGGTGGTGTGCAGCAGCCTGGAGCTTGTGCAGGCTCAGCCTTCTGAACATGATTGCCCAGGTTTGGTTCATTTTCTTGATTGGACCTCCTTGAAAGACCTTCATGGTCTGTGCTGCCCCCAGATGACATGTTGGTATTCATGACACTGCCCCAGGCCATGTTGAAGCCCTGGGTTCATGTGGATGCTTGTGATCTGGGCTGCTGCTGGAGGCCAGATGGACTTCTGTAGTCTGTGCTATTACAGGATGCCATATTAGTGTCTGTGGTCCAACCTGAGGCCATGTTGGTATTTGTGGCCTGTATTGCTGTCTGAGGCCATGTTGATGTTCATGGTCTGTGCTGCTGCCAAGGGCCATGTTGGGACCCATGGTCCTATGGCAGCCAGGGGCTGTATTGATGTCTGTGGTCCATGTTACTACCAAAGGCCAGGTGCATGTCAGTGGTCTGTGCTGCCACCTGAATCCATGTTGGTGTCCATGGCCTGTGCTGTCACTGAGGGCCATGAGGGTGTCTGTGGTCTATGCTGCAGCCAAGGGTTGTATTGATGTCTGTGGTCTGAGCTGCCATTGCAGGCCATGTTGAGGTCCTTAGTCCATGCTGCTAACAGAGGCTGAGTGGATGTGAATATCCATGGTCTGTGCTCTCATGGAAGGCCACGTTTACATCTGTTACGTGTGTCACCATAGAAGGCCATGTGGATGTCAATGATCTGTGATGCTGCCTGAAGCCATGCTGATATCCATTGGTCAGACTGCCACTGGGGATATAATATTGGTGCCTGTGGCCCATGCCCTGGAGCCCATGTTGATGTCCATAGCCTGTACTTCCACCAGAGACCATGCTGAAGTCAGTGACATGTGCTGACACTAGAGGTCATGTGGATGTCCATTGTGGTGGATTGAAAGAAAATAACCCACAAAGGGAGTGGCACTATTAGGAGATGTGGCTTTATTGGAATAGGTACAGCCTTGTAGGAGAAAGCATGTCATTGTAGGGGAGGGCTTTGAGGTTTCCTATGCTTAAGCTACACCCAGTGAGCAGTTTACTTCCTATTGCCTGTGGATCAGGATGTAAACCTCTCAGCTCCTTCTCCAGCATCATGTCTGCCTGTATGTTGCCATGTCTCTCCACGAAGATAATGGACTAAACCTCTGAAACTATAAACCAGCCCCATCAAATGTTTTCCCTTGTAAGAGCTGATGTGGTCATGGTGTCTCTTCACAGTAATAGAAACCCTAACTAAGACATCCATATCTGTGCTGCCACCAGAAACTATATGGAAGTCCATGATCCATACTCCCACTGACTGTAAATGACAAGGAAGTTACTTTTGCAATAGTATTGACTACTACAGACTCACAGTTGAGAGAGCCAGAGAGGGCTTCTGTGACAACCCCTACTCCACCCCAAAGTAAAAGCTATAAGGAAGCCATTGAAGAGAACTCTTACAAGTTGGGATAATGGTGGTTAAGTGTAGTTCTCCACAGCTGATGGCTTCTGGCAGGGGTGCAGGTATGGAAGGACTCAGTTTTCTTTAAGGGGCTGGCCACCAGGAGTTTGACCATGCTCACTTGAGAATATGAATGACACAAATTGGACATGTGGGGTTTTGTTTTTGTTTTTTCTTTCTTTCTTCTTTTTTTGGGGGGGGTGGAGGTCACAAGTTTGGGGAGTTGACCTGAGAGGACTGGGAAGTGAGTGTGATCGGGGTACATTATGTGAAATTCCTAAATAATCAATAAAATTTGTGTTGGAAAAATGCAATCATTGACACCCAACACAATATGTCTCCATCAGAACTCAGCAACCCAACTGCAGCAGACCCTGAGAAATGTGAAGCACAAGACAAGGACTTCAAAATAGCTCTTATGAGTGTGAGTGTTACAACTCTGGAGGGAGAGGGATCCTGACTTGTCTGGAAGCCAGGCTGTACCTTGAGCTGCAATAGGACCGCTCTGGAGGCTGGAGCCACAATAGGACAGCTCAACTCTAGAGAGAAAGGTATCCTGACTTGTCAGGAAGTCGGGTAATACCTGAAGCTGGGGTGCAGTGGGGAATTGTCACCCCATAGGATATAGCAATCCTTCTCCTCTCTCTGAGAGGGAGAGAGAGAGAGAGAGAGAGAGAGAGAGAGAGAGAGAGAACCCTTACAACTGAGCTTTGCTTGCTTGCCCTGCCACCCCCTTAAGGGGACTTCCCAGCAGAGCTCTGCTTCTTCTCTCCAGCCCAAGATGTTGCTGCTTCTGCTTCACTCTGCTAAAGCAGAAACCCCTGCAGAAATGCAGTAATCTCCTTCTACTCCTGCAAAAAGTTGTTACTTTTTTTCTGCTCAGCCTTGCTCAGCCCTGCTAAGGGAACATCTCAGCAAGGATTTTTCTGCTCAGTCTCCCTAAGGGAATGCTTTAGCAAAGGTTCTTCTGTTCTGCACTAGCCAATGAAGATCTTCACCCAAGACTTTTTTAAAATTCTTTTATTCATTTTACATGCCAACTCCCACTCTCATCCCTCCTCCTGCTCCCCCACCTGCCTTCCTCCCCCCTCATCCCCTTCTCCAATAGAGTAAGTTTTTCCTTGGGAGAATAGCTAAGCCTGGTACATTCAGTTGAGGCAGGACCAAGCCCCTCCCTGCTTTATCAGGGGTGAGGAAGGTGTCTGACCATAGGTAATGGGATCCAGAAAGCCGGCTCATGCACCAGGGTAGATCCTGATCACATTGCCAGGGGCCTCTCAAACAGACCCAGCTACACAATTGTCTCCCATATGCAGAGGGTCTAGTCCGATCCCATGCAGGTTCCATGGCTGTTGGTCTAAAGTTCATGAGTTTCTTTGAGCTTGGGGCACTTGCTCAACTATTGTCATAGCTGTGTTATTCATAATAGTCAGAACCTGGAAGCAATCTAGATGCCCCTCAACTGAAGAATGGATAAAGAAAATGTGGTACATATACAAAATGAGGTATTACTCAGCTGTAAAAAAAAAAAAAAACGACATCATAAAATGTAGGCAAATGGATGGAACTAAAAATATCATTCTGAGTGAGGTAACCCAGACTCAGAAAGACAAACACGGTATGTACTCACTCGTAAGTGGATACTAGATGTAAAGCAAAGGATAATCAGACTGCAACCCACAGCTCCAGAGAAGCTAGGAAACAAGGAGGAACCTAAGAGGGATGTACGGATCACCTTGGGAAGGAGAAACAGAGGAGATCCCCATGAGTAAACTGGGGATGAGGGGAGGCAATAGAGGGTAGTGGATGGAGGATGAGAACATGAGGGAACGGGATGGTCGAGATGGGGGAGGGATGGAGTGGGAGAGCAATGAAAGAGATATATCGATAGATGGAGACATGTTGGGGTTAGGGAGAACTTTGGTGCTAGGGAACTTCCAAGGAATCCACAAGGGCTTAGACTACTAGCAATAGTGGTGAGGTTGCCTGAACTGGCCTGCTCTGGTAATCAGGTTGGTGACTACTCTGTCATCATAGAGTCTTCATCCAGTAACTGATGGTAGCAGATGCAGAGATCCACAGCCAAGCACCAGGCTAAGCTCTGGGAGTCCAGTCGAAGAGAGGGAGGAGGGATTCTATGAGCAGGAGGAGTGAAGATCATGTTGGGGAATCTACAAAGCCTCTTTTGAGAAAGAGATTTATTTGGGAAGGAGGAGTCTAGGAGAGTGGCTGCCTCTGCCAGGGTGGGAAAGGACAGCCCCCAACTGAACAGGCAGAGGGCCTTATATGGGGCTTATTGGGGCAAAGTTTCTCTGGGAGAAGATTTTCTGCTCAGTGATTGGTTAAGTTTCCTGTTCAGAGTTTGGATGGTTTTGTTGGTTAGGGGCAGAGTTGGCTTTAGTTTCAGGACCAAACTGTTTCTTTCAATGGCCCTTTTTAGCTTTTGGGCTCAAGTTTTAGGGCCAAGACATATTTCTTTCACTGACTCTGATTCTAGGGACAAAGTGTGTTGCTTTGGCTCTGATTTCAGGTTCAGGGCATGTTTCTTTGGTTCTGGGTTCAGGGCTTAAGTGTTTCTTTCACTGGCTCTGAGTTCAGGGACAGGATACTAGAATTCCTGCTCAGGGACGGTTAGTTTCACTGGCCAGAGGCAGAGATGGCCCTGGTTTCAGGATTAAACTGTGTTTCTTTCACTGGTCCTTTTAGCCTTCGGGCTCTAGTTTTAGGCCAGGGCACATTTCTTTCACTGGCTCTGATTCTAGGGACAAAGTGTGTTTCTTTGGCTCTGGTTTCAGGGTCAGGGTGTGTTTCTTAGGTTCTGGGTTCAGGGCTAAAGTGTGTCTTTCACTGGCTCGGCCGTAGGGTCAGGGTGTGTTTCTTTCACTAGCTCTGGGTTCAAGGTCAGGATGGGTTTCTTTGCCTGGCCCCTTTTCCCTACAATGAGTATCTTCAAGAACCTTAAAGAGGGTATAAATAAATCCCATAATGAAGTCTGTGTAAACACAAACAGTGGAATTAAACAATGAAAAACCCAAACTAAAGTGAAACAGGAAGTGAAAACTTTAGGAAGTCAAACAAAACCTTAGAGGTAATCCTTACCAGCAGAGTATGAGGGATGGATAGAGTCTCAGACACCAAGACAAGATAGAAGAAATGGATACCTCAGTCAAAGAAAATGTTAAAACTGAAAAAAAAAATACAGGCACAAAACATCAATGTAATCTGCAACACTATCAAAAGACCAAAATTATGAATAGGAGGAAGAGAGAGAGGATAAGAAACCTAGGTAAAAATCACAGAAAACATTTTCAACAAAATCATAGAAGACCAGGAATAGTGATGCACATTTTTAATCCCTGCACTTGAGAGGTAGAGGCAGGCAAACTTATGTGAGTTTATGACCAGAATGGTCTACATAGTGAGTTACAGGATATCTAGAGCTGCATAGTGAAACCCTGTCTTGAAAAAACAAAACAGAACAAAAAAATAATAGATGACAATTTCCCTAATCTAAAGAAGGAGGTGCCTATCAAAGTACAAGAAGCATACAGAAAACCAAATAGACTGGACAAGAAAACAATGTCTCACAACATATAATTAAAATAATATATTTACTGAACAAGAAAGAATATTAAAAGCTGTACCAACACTAAGAGATTTAAGATGCCAATCCAGACTACTATACCCAGAAACACTATTAATCACAGTAGACAGAGAAAGAAAAACTATTCCACAATAAGACCAAATTTAAGCTGTATCTATCTGCAAATTCAGCTCCACAGAAGGTGCTAAAAGGAAAACAATGTAAAAAGGTTAATCACACCCAAGAAAACACAAGGAATAAATAATCCCAGATCAGCAAATAAAAGAGGGGGGAACCCAACACCATAACAACAAATAACAGACCAACAAACACTACTCGTCGATATCTCTCAATTTTTATTGGGCCTTAATTCTCCAATAAAAAGACACAGGCTAACAAATTGGATTCAAAAACAGAGTCCATCCTTATGTTGCATCCAAGAAACATACATTATAATTAAGAATAGACATCACCTCAGGGCAAAGGGTGGAAAAAGATATTCTAAGTAAATGTATCTAAGGAACAAGCAGGTGTAGACATTTTAATATCTGACAAAATAGGCTTCAAACCAAAACTAATGAGAATAATCTTCTTGTACACTGTAAAGATGTGTCACCATGATTGGTTTAATAAAAGGCTGAGTGGCCAATTGCTAAGCAGGATTTCTGGGCAGAGGGATGCTGGGAAGAAGAAGACAGAGATGCAAAGAAAGCGGGATGGGCACTATGGAGATGAGGTAATAAAGCCATGAGGCAGAAAATAAATTAATAGAAATGGGCTAATTCAAGTTATAAGAGCTAGTTAGAAACAAGCCTAACCTATCGGCTGAGCTTTCATAATTAATAATAAGTCTCTGTGTCATTATTAGCGAGCTGATGGTCTGGACAAAAAGTCTAACTACAAGAAGAGATAGGGAAGGACACTACATATTCATCAAAGGAAAAATGTGCCAAAAAGATATTGCAGTTCTAAACATTTATGTCCCCCCCCACACACAAGGACACCCAAATTTCTAAACGAAACACTGCTACAGCTAAAATTACACATGAACCCTCACACAGTGATAGTGAGTTTTTGAAATTGGAGTAGATCTTTGTGCAGGATGATACATATGGATCTGTTTGCATTTTCCCAAATATGGCTATTCAGTTTGACCAGCACCACTTGCTGAAGATTCTTTTTTCCATTGTGTATTCTGGCTTCTTTATCAAAACCATGTGTCCATAACAGTGCAGATTTATGTGTGGGCCTTCAACTATATCCCATTGATAAACATGTCTGTTTTTATGGCAATAACATGCTGTTTTTTATTACCATAGCCATTTGAAACTGGGCATGGTAATACCTCCAACAGTTCTTTTATTATTCAGGAGTGCTTTAGCTATCCTGTTTTTGTTGTTGTTGTTTGTTTTGTGTGTGTGGAACTTATACTTTTGAGATCTGTGAGGAATTCTGTTGGAATTCTTATAGGGATGCATTGAATCTGTGGGTTGCTTTTGGAGGGATGGCCATTTTTATTATATTAATCTTATCAATCCATGAGCATGGGAGATCTTTCTATCTTCAGATACCTTCTTCAATTTATTTCTTCAATGTCTTAAAGTTTTTATTAGACAAGCCTTTTACTTACTTGGTTGGAGTTGTCCCAAGATTTTTTTGAAGCTATTGTAAAAGGTATTGTTTCTGTGATTTCTTTCTCAGTTTGTTCATCATTTGTATATAGGAGGGCTACTGATTTTTGTGTGTTAATTTTGTATGGCAAAGGATGCTGTGGGATGGTCTGTATGTCAAACATGTTGCTTATTGGTCAATAAATAAAACACTGATTGGCCAGTGGTCAGGCAGGAAGAAGTATAGGCAGGACAAGGAGGAGAGAATTCTGGGAAGTGGAAGGCTGGGGAGACACTGCCAGCCACCACCATGAAAAACAGCATGTGAAGATACCGGTAAGCCACAAGCCATGTGGCAAGGTATAGATTTATAGAAATGGATTAATTTAAGATATAAGAACAGTTAGCAAGAAGCCTGCCACGGCCATACAGTTTGTAAGCAATATAAGTCTCTGTGTTTACTTGGTTGGGTCTGAGCGGCTGTGGGACTGGCGGGTGAGAGAGATTTGTCCTGACTGTGGGCCAGGCAGGAAAACTCTAGCTACAAAAGGACATCATCATTTCGACTAAGTGGCAGGCTACAGAATGGGAAAAGACCTTTACCACCTACATGTCTGATAGAAAGCTAATATCTATATAAAGAACTAAAAAGACTAGACATTAAAAAAAACAATAACCCAATTTAAAAATGGGGTACAAATATGTCTTAGTTAGGGTTTCTATTGCAGTGAAACATCATGACCAAAAAGCAAGTTTGGGAGAAAGGGTTTATTTGGCTTACACTTCCACATTGCTGTTCATTATTGAAGGAAGTCAGGGCAGGAACTCAAATGGGGCAGGAACCTGGAGACAGGCCATGGAGGGGTGCTGCATACTGCCTTTCTTTTCTTGGCTTGCTCATCCTGCTTTCTTATAGAATCCAAGACCACCCGCCCAGGGATGACATCACCCACAATAGGCTGGCCACTCCCCCATTGATCACTAATTGAGAAAATGCCTTACAGCTGGTGTCTTAGTGAGGGTTTCTATTACAGTGAAGAGACACCATGACCATAGCAACTCTTATAAAGGCAACCATTTAATTGGGGCTGGATTACAATTTCAAAGGTTCAGTCCATTATCTTCATGGTGGCATGCAGGCAGACATGGTGCTGGAGAAGGAACACAGAGTTCTACATCTTGATTCATGGGCAGCAAAAGCAGACTGTGTACCACACCGAGTGTAGCTTGAGCATATAAGAGACCTCAAAGCCAGTCTCTGCAGTGACACACTTCCTCCAACAAGGCCACACCTACTCCAACAAGGCCACGACTTCTAATAGTGCCTCTCCCTATGGGCCAAGCATTCAAACACATGAGTCTATAGGGGCCCTACCTATTCAAATCACCACAGCTGGATCTCATGGAGGCATTTCCTCAGCTGAGACTCCTTCCTCTCTGATGACTCTAGCTTGTGTCAAGTTGATACTAAACTAGACAGTACAACTGACCCCTTGTCAACTTGACACAGAAACACATCACTATTGAGCCATAAACCTTCCTTTCTTGTTCATCCAAAGATCTCACATTAAAAGCATAAACAACATTAAATATCCTACAGTCCTCACAAATTCAAACACATTAAAATTTCAGTCCCTTTACAATAGCCAATTTATTTTAAAATCCAGAAGTCTTTTAAAATTCAAAGTATCTCAATTGTAGGCTCCAGTAAAATTTTAAAAAAATGAACCAAATACCTTCTTGCTTCTGGGGGAATATCAGGGCAGAGTCACAATCAAATGAAAGCAAAATCAAACTCCACCACCAATGTCTGGGACCCACTCATGATCTTCTGGACTCCTCCAAAGGGCTTGGGTCATTTCTCCAGCTCTGCCCTCTGTAGCAAACACAGCTTGTCTTCTAGGCTCTCTGCCACCATTCCACTGCCATTGCTGTTCTCGGTGGTCTTCCCATGGTACTGGTGTCTCCAAAACTGCTGGGGTCTTCTGCTACATCTAGGCTGCACTTTCACCAATAGCCACTCATAGAGTCTCTTCTTGGTGCCAAGCCTCAGCTTCTTTGTATGACCCATTCAGTCCTAGGCCTTCAACTACCACTGAGGCTGCAACTTCAACAATGGCCTCTCACAGTGCTGAGTCTTAGCTGCTCTCCACGACTCCTTCATGCCTTCAAAACTAGTACCACCTGGGTGACTCTTACACATTACTATAACTGAGCTCTCCGAACCACCAGCTCCTGAACAATGACACAGAGACTTTTTATTAAGTATGAAAGTTTGGCCTTAGTTTACACTTGTTCCCAACTAGCTCTTAAAACTTAAATTAACCCATTTATATTAATCTACATTCTGGCAATTGGCTCATTACCTCTCCTCCATACTGTATCTTGCTGGTGAATCCCCTGCCTCTCAGATTCTTCTCCTGAGTTCCTCTTTCACACTGGAAGTTACACCTATCCTCTCCTGCTTATCTATTGGCCATTCAGTTCTTTATTAAACCAATAAAAAGGCGACTTAGGCAGGTAAGGTAAAAGAGACATCTTGACCCAGTGTGATCAAATATCCCACATTTCCCCCTCTTTGTCTAAACAAAAAGGAAAGGTTTTAACTCTAACACAATAAAACTATATTCAATAAGAACAATTATTAGGTAAAAATTACATTGAAAATGTCCAGTCAATTTATATTTGGCAGTTTTGTACTCTATATCTATCCTATCTTGGTGAGTTCAAAGTTTTGTACCTAAATCATTTTCTGTCATAACTTGTATTACTAACCTAAAATATCTTTTTAGACCTTAAAACATTTTCTTAGACTAACAACTTAAGCTTTTATGTCTCTCAACTTTTACATTTCTTTTGTGAGTTTTTTTTTATCTGAGTTTGGAAACAAGGAAAACTGTAAAACTATAACTACTTAGTCTTCAACCCCACCAGAGACCTGAGAAGGATCAACTATTATCTGAGTGAACAGGAAGTACAGAGCAGGAAACTTCCAAAACTATAGAAATGACATTCTATATGCCCTCTGCAACATTGGGGCATCCATCTTCAGCCTACAGGCCTAGAACATCTGACAGATTTTCCTGTGAAGCAGGAATTTTGAAGGACTGATTTACCTTGTCTTGATAAAGTTCAGCAGTTGACCTCCTTTGTATCCTCCTTGTCCAATTTGGACAGCGTACTGTCAACAGTCAAGTCAAGGGCAATTTCTTGCTCAGTAGCTAACTTTGCTATATTGAAAGCAAACTCCATAGGGAGGTTATTTGATGCCCATCATTTTTTTCTGAAGTAGATTGGTGCTGCCAAGAGCAGATGTATCTCACTGTCATCAAAATCTTATATTATGAAAACATCTTAAATGCCATATTCTGTAGATCTCTGAAATATTTGAAGACCATCCATCTACCTAAAATATATCTTTGTTTAACCTTGAAAACATATATAACATAACTATAAGTTTGATTGTTATAGATGGCTAACTACTAACCTCCATGACCCTAAACATTAATTATCCTAAAAGTTTAATAATAGCTTTCAAGGACTAGAACTTTACATGACTTTTTAAAATGAGCTGCACAGGTGCAATACCTTAAACAAGAATGAAACATCTATAGAGTATGTTTTAACAAAAATAACCTTAAATTTGTATCAATGTACAAAAATCCATACCAATGTAAAAATTTGAGACTAGAATCAATAATCTACATTTTTATCCTATTATTCCTATATCCTTCCACTTTTTTTCTAGGTAGGAAAGAAAGAAGGATAGAGGAAAGAAAAAGAAAGAAATTCCTTAATCTAACCTCTTTTGTTTAGTTTCTTCTCTGACCATGACCAATAACAACTTGCAACTAACCCACCTAAACAATGACAAACATCCATAACCCACTGAATGATTAAAAACCACTCACCCCACCTCTTGGAATCTGGGCATTGTGTTCTTAAAATTACTTGCTGCCATTATGTGGTGGTGGCACACTCCTTTAATCCCTGCACTCAGGAGGCGGAGGCAGGAGGATCTTTGTGAGTTTGAAGCTAGCCTGGTTTACAGGGAGAGTTGCAGAAGAGCCAGAGCTACACAGAGAAACCCTGTATCAACAAACCAAAAAAATATTTTCCTGTTGTCTAGGGGCAACAGCATCTTTAGGTGACCCAGAGAAAATTGGGATAATAGTCAAGTCCTGGGAGAGCTAGCTGTATCATTTGTTGTCCAGTCTCTGTGTGATGGGAAAGTGCAGAGCTTTCTGCTAGAGTAGTCTGTCAGACTGAACCATCTCAGCTAACCACTTTGAAGTTGTTCTGGATGCAGATTTTTGAGGAAACAGTAACAGAGGCATTCTATGAGACTGGATCACCTCAGCTACTTGTCTTCATTGGTGTCTGGTTCTTCTTTTTCTGAAAACACACAAACTTTTAAAGGTAATATACATATCTGCATTAACACAAGTATGGAATGTGAGGTGTGCAAAAGTCAGCTAAAGAAGCCGGGTGGTGGTAGTGCACACCTTTAATCCCAGCACTCAGGAGGCAGAGCCAGGTAGATCTCTGTGAGTTCGAGGCCAGCCTGGTCTACAGGGCGAGATCCAGGAAAGGCACCAAAACTACACAGTGAAGCCCTGTCTCAAAAATCCAAAAAAAGTCATCTAAAGACAATTCCCTATATAATCCTTCCTTCTTATCTTCAGCAAAATTCCCTGAGCTTGGGTAAATGTTTAGCTGTGGGTCTCTGCATCTGTTTTCATCAGTGTCTTATTTTGGGTTTCTATTGTTGTGAAGAGACACTATTACCATGATATCTCTTATAAAGAAAACATTTAATTGGGGAGGTTCACTTACAGTTTAAGAGGTTCAGTGCATTATCATCATTATGGTGAGCATTGCAGGGTGAGACAGATGTGGTGCTTTGGTAGTAGCTGAGAGTTCTACATCTTGCAGGCAACAGGAAGTTGACTGAGACACTTGGTGGTATCCTGAGCATAAGAAACCTCAAAGCTTGCCCCCATAGTGATATACTTCCATAGTTGGAATTTTCTTTGAGCCACCAACCAGCTTCAAAAAAAGAAACAGAGACATAGTTTTAATTATGAATGCTCAGCCTTAGCTTAGGCTTGTCCCATTAGCTTCTTTAACTTAATTTAACCTGTTTCTGTTCATCTATGTTTTACTTATGGGCTTTTTACCTTTCTTTCATTCTGTATGTCCTGCTTTCCTGTTTCCTCCATGTCTGTTTGTCTGGCCTCTGGCATCTCCCTGGTATCTTTTTTTATTTCCTCTTTGAGTCTTAATTCCTCCTCCTACTTACTCTCCCTGCCTGGAAGTTCCACCTATACCTCCTCTGTCACTATTGGCCATTCAGTTTTTATTAGACCAATAAGGTGCCTAAGGCAGGCAAGATAAAACAGTAACACATCTTTACCAAGTTAAACAAATGCAACACTTCTTTGCATAGTTAAACAAATGTTCTGCAACACACTTCCTCCAACAAGGCCATACCCACTCCAACAAAGCCAAACCTCCTAATAGTGCCATGTCCTATGAGATTATAGGGGCCAGTTACATTCAAATTACCACATTCCACTACCTGGTCCCCATAAGATTGCAACAATAACATAATGCAAAATGCATTTAGTCAAACTTCAAAAATCCCCATAGTCTATCACAGCCTCAACAATATTTAAAAGTTCAAAGTCTCTTTTAAGATTCATGCAATCTCTTAACTGTAATTCCTATAAAAAAATAAAAACATAAATCACATACTTCTAACATATAATGGCACAGGATATACATTATCATTTCAAAATGTAGGGAAGGGAGCATAGTGAGGAAATACTGGACCACAGCAAGATCAAAAAACAGCCTGGAAAACTCCAAACTCAGCATCTTCATGTCTGATGTCAAGATGCTCTTCTGATCTCCAACTCCTTTCAGCTTTGTTGACTGCAACACACTTCTTTCTCTTGGGCTGGTTCTACTCCCTGTTAGCAGCCCTCCTCTGCAGGAATCCCACAACTCGGGCATCTCTTACATCTAAGGGTCTCCAAGGTAATACAGGCTTCAACTTCACAGCTTCATGAAATGGTCTTTCTGGGCCTCCATTCAGGGATACTCCTGACACATGCCTGGATTCAGCAATTTTCCTTAGGCAAGGAAGTAAATTCTGTAACCATTTCTTCTATTTTGAACTCTAAAGCAAGAACCACATGGCTGAGGTTGTCAAGTTCTGCTGCTTACTGGGGCTGTAACATGGCCCCTTGTTCAATTACATCTTCACTAGATTCCTGTCCTTGAGTGCCTAAATTGAAACTGTTCTGAAACTGGATATGTAGACCAGGCTAGCCTCAAACTCAGATATCTGCCAGCCTCTGCCTTCTGGGTTTTGGGATTTAAGGTGTGCCTTACCCCACTGAGTGTAGCTGGAGGTTTTCCTGTGTCCAGCCTGGTCCCACAGTTGCTTGGACCCAAGTAAGCCCACAGAGGCTTATATTACTTACAAACTGTATGGCCTCATGGCTCAGGCTTCTTGCTAGCTAGCTCTTAACAACTTAACCCATTTCTATTAATCTGTAAGTTGCCATGTGGCTGTGGCTTACCAGTACTTTCATATCTTGCTTCCCCTGGCAGTGGCTGGTGTCTCTCTCTCCTCTCCTTTCTTTTCTTCATATATCTGCTTAGATTTACCACCTGCCTGTAAGTTGCCTTGCCATAGGCCCAAATAGCTTTATTTATCAACCAATCAGAGCAAAACATATTCACAGCATACAGAAAGACATCCCACAGCAACCCAGCTCTAAGTTTTCATTAGTTCCTTTTAACAAGTTGGGAATTTAGCTGGTGGGATCTTGCCCTGAGGTCACAACTCCTTTTATTCAGTTTCTTAATCCATTTATCTCCTTGAACACAGGATTTAACTCTATTCCTCTATTTCTGGTGACCCTTTTCTCCATCTGTACATTTTGTATTTTTATTTGCTCAGCTTGCTTCTTTTCATTATAAATCTTCATTAGAGTTAACACTAATAACCACACAACAGAGTCTATACTAGGCTGTTTTGAGATTTCCTCTGCCAATAGAATTAATCCAAAACTTTTCACTTTAGCCTCAGGCAGAATCATGGGACAAGGGCAAAAAGCAGTCACATTCTCCACCAAAATAACACAAGAATGATCTTTAGGCAATATACTAAAATTCTTCTCCTCTGAAACCTCTTGAGCTTGGCCCCCACAGTCCTAATCACCCTCAGCAGCACTGTCTTCCATGTTCATACTATTATGATCCATTAAGTAGAGCTTAAAGCATTCCTCCGCTTGCCCAACCCAAAGTACCAAAGTCTAATTTCTCTAAACAAAAATATGGTCTGGCCTATCACAGCAATACACTAGTCTCTGGTACTAACTTCTGTCTTAGTTTGGATTTCTATTGTGAAGAGACACCATGATCATGAAAACTCTTATAAAGAAAACATTTAATTGAGGTGGCTCACTTACAGTTTCAGAGGTTCAGTTCATTATCATTATGACAGGGAGCATTACAACGTATAGGCAGATGTGGTACTGGGGTTGTAGCTGAGAGTCCTACATCTTGCAGGCAACAGGAAGTCAACTGAGACACTGGGCGGTAGCAGTTTCCTGAGCATAGGAAACCTCAAAGCAGGCCCCCACAGTGACACACTTCCTCCAACAAGGCCACACCCACTCCAACAAAGCCACACCTAATAATGCCACTCCTTACGAGATTACGGGAGCCAATTATATTCAAACTACCACAGTTACTGTAGGAAGGCTCTCTGCTGACACTTGAGGTCGAAACCAATCTATGAGTATAACAGAATACTGTTAGGTATTATTATGTTGACATTTTATTTTCTCCAATCATGTTTGGTTCTATCATTGGTCTCTGGGCCTTCCAGACTCTGGGTCCAGGTACTCCAGACAGTGTCTGGGGTGGGCTCACTCTCATGGTATGGGTCTGAGGCTGTACCAGTCACTGGTTGGCCACTCCCCCAATCTCTGAGCCATTCTTACTCCTCCCTTCCCTTCCCCCTACATATCACATTGACAGGACAGCCTGTAGGCCTAAGGTTACATGGCAGAGTTGGTGTCACAATCCCTCCACTGGAAGTCTTGCCTGATCATAGGAGATGGCCAGTTCGGGCTACATATCTAATATTGCTAGGAGTCTTAGTGGGGGTTATCCTTGTAGACTCCTGGGAGTTACCCTTGCACCAGGTTTCTTTTTGACCCCCAAATGCCCCCATTTCTAGTCATATATTTCAGTACTCCCCTCTCCATCCACTACCTAACCTGATCTCTCATGTTCCCATCCCCACCTGTCCCCTGTCCACCCAGGAGATTTCTTCTATTTCCCCTTCTCAGGGAAATTCATGTTCCCCACTTTGGGCCTTTCTCATTACCCAGCCTCTATGGGTCTGTGGATTGTAGCATGGTTATCATTTACTTTACAGCTAATATCCATTTATGAGTGAGTATATACCATGTTCTTCTTTCTGGGTCTGGGTTACCTCACTCAGGATGATATTTTCTAGTTCCATCCATTTGCCTTCAAATTTCCTGATGTCATTGTTTTTTTTAACAGGTTGAGTAATACTCCAATGTGTTATTGTACCACATTTTCTCTATCTAGTCTTCATCTGAGCTGCATCTAGGTTGTTTTCAGGTTCTGGCTATTACAAATAAAGCAGCTATGAACATAGTTGAGCAAGTGTCCTTGTGGTATGACTGAGAATCCTTTGGGTATATGCCCTAGAGTAGTATAGCTAGGTCTTCAGGTAGATTGATTCCAAATTTTCTGAGAAACTGTCGTATTGATTTCCAAAGTGGCTGTACAAGTCTTCACTCCCACCAGCAATAGAGTAGTGTTCCCTTTGCTCCACATCCTCTTCAGTATAAGTTGTCCTTTGTTTTTTATCTTAGCCATTCTGACAGGTGTAGTATGGAATCTCAGAGTTGTTTTGATTTGTGTTTTCCTGATGGCTAAGGATGTTGAACATTTTTAAAGTGTTTCTCTGCCATTTGAGATTATTCTGTTGAGAATTCTCTGTTTATGTCTGTACCCCATTTTTTTATAATTTATTTTATTTTATTTTACAATATAATTCAACTTTACATATCAGTCATAGATCACCCCGTTACCCCTCCTGCCACCCCGCCCCCCTCTCCCCGGCCCACCCCCCATTTCCATCTCCTCCAGGGCAAAGACTCCCCCGAGGATTGAGATCAACCTGGTGGACTCAGCCCAGGCAGGTCTAGTCCCCTCCTCCCAGGCTGAGCCAAGGGTCTCTACTAAGCCCCAGGTTTCAAACAGCCAATTCATGCACTGAGCACAGGACCCGGTCCAACTGCCTGGATGCCTCCTAAACAGATCAAGCCAATCAACTGTCTCACCCATTCAGAGGGCCTGATCCAGTTGGGGGCCCCTCAGCCATTGGTTCACAGTTCATGTGTTTCCATTTGTTTGGCCACTTGTCCCTGTATTCCATCCATCCCTGGTCCCAACAACTCTAGCTCACATAAACCCTCCTCCTTCTCGCCAATTGGACTCCTGGAGCTCCACCCCGGGCCTGACCGTGGATATCTGCTTCTAGTTCCCTCAGTCACTGGATGGGGTTTCTAGCACAACAATTAAGGTGTTTGGCCATCCTATCACCAGGGTAGGTCAGATCGGGCTATTTCTCGACTATTGCCAGCAGTCTTATTGTGGGGGCATCTTTGTGGATTTCTGTGGGCCTCTCCAGCACTTTGCTCCTTCCTATTCTCATGTGGTCTTCATTTATCATGAATATTCCTTGTGTTTCCTCTCTGTACTTGATCCAGTTGGGATCTCCCGCTTCCCCAAGTTCTCTTTCCCTCGCCCCTCGCCCCTCATTACCCCCAACTCACGTCCAGACTGTTCATGTAGATCTCATCCATTTCTCCATCATTAGGCGATCCCCGAAACAATTAATCAATGGGACCTCTTGAAACTGAAAAGCTTTTGTAGAGCAAAGGATACGGTCAACAAGTCAAAGTGACAGCCCACAGAATGGGAAAAGATCTTCACCAACCCCACATCGGACAGAGGACTGATATCCAAAATATATAGGGAACTCAAGAAATTAAACATCAAAATTCTCAACAGTCCAATTAAGAAATGGGCTATAGAACTAAACAGAGAATTCTCAGCAGAGGAAACACAAATGGCTGAAAGACATTTAAGGAATTGCTCAACATCCCTAATCATTAGGGAAATGCAAATCAAAACAACTCTGAGATACCACCTTACGCCAGTCAGATTGGCTAAGATCAAAAACACTGAGGACACCTTGTGCTGGAGAGGATGTGGAGCTAGGGGAACTCTCATCCACTGCTGGTGGGAATGCAAGCTGATACAGCCACTGTGGAAATCAATATGGCGCTTTCTTAGAAAATTGGGAATCAATCTCCCCCAAGATCCAGCTATACCACTCTTGGGCATATACCCAAGGAATGCTCAATCATACCACAAGGGCACTTGCTCAGCTATGTTCATATCAGCATTATTTGTAATAGCCAGAACCTGGAAACAACCTAGATGCCCTTCAACTGAAGAATGGATAAATAAACTGTGGTACATATATACAATGGAATACTACTCAGCCAAGAAAAACAATGACATCATGAGGTTTGCAGGCAAATGGAGGGATCTAGAAAAAATCCTCCTGAGTGAGGTAACCCAGACTCAGAAAGACAAACATGGTATGTACCCACTCATAGGAGAGTTGTGGAACAATACTAGTTGTGGAACAAGGATGACTGGACGGCCACTCACAACACCAGGGAGGCTACCTGGAAAACAGGACCCCAAGAAAGACATTTTTTAAATTGGATTGTTTGACTTGGTGATGTCTAGTTTCCCGAATTCTTTATACATTCTGGAGATCAGTCCTCTGTCAGATGTGGGGTTGATGAAGATCTTTTCCCATTTTGTAGGCTGATGTTTTGTCCTATTGACAGTGTCCTTTGCCTTATAGAAGCTTTTCAGTTTCATGAGGTCCCATTTATTAATTGTTGAGCTTAGTGTCTATACTATTGGTGTTCTATTCAGGAAGTTGTCTCCTTCACCAAAGAATTCAATGCTATTTCTGACTTTTTTCTATTAGGGTTAGTGTAACTGGATTTATGTTGAGGTCTATGATCCACTTGTATTTGAGTTTTGTGCAGAATGATAGATATGGATTTATTTGCCTTCTACATGCCGACATCCAGTTATGCCTGCACCATTTGTTGAAGATGCTTCCTTTTTTCCATTGTATAATTTTGGATACTTTGTAAGAAATCAGGTGTCCACAGGTGTGTGGATTTATTTCTGGGTCTTTCATATGATCCATTGATCCACCTGTCTGATTTTTTGTTTTGTTTTGTTTTTTGAGACAGGGTTTCTCTGTGTAGCTTTGGAGCCTTTCCTGGAACTCACTCTTAGCCCAGGCTGGCCTCAAACTCAGAGATCTGCCTGACTCTGCCTCCTGAGTGCTGGGATTAAAGGCGTGCGCCGCCACCACCACCCAGCCACTTGTCTGATTTTTATGTTGATACCATGCTGTTTTTATTACCATAGCACTGTAGTAGAACCTGAGATCAGGGTGGTGATACCTCTGGAAGTTCTTTTATTTTACAGGATTGTTTTAGCTATCCTAGGTTGTTTTTCCATATGAAATTGAGTACTGTTCTTTCAACATCTGCAAAGAATTGTGTTGGAATTTTGATAGAGATTTCATCTGTAGATTGCTTTTGCTGAGATGGCCATTTTTACTATGTTAATCCTTCCAACCCATGATCATGGGAGATCTTAACATCTTCTGATATCTTCTCCAATTTCTTTTTCCAAAGACTTGAAGTTCTTGTCATACACTTTCACTTGCTTGGATAGAGTTACCCCAGGATATTTTACATTATTATTGGTTATGGAGTTTTGTCTCCCTGATTTCTTTCTCAGTCCTTTTATCATTTGTTTATGAGGGCTACTGATTTTTTAAGTTAATCTTGTATCCAGTCACTTCATTAAAGTATTTATCAGCTGTAGGAGGTCCATGGTAGATTTTTGGGGGGGTTTGCTTATGTACCCTATCATGTCCTCTGCAAATAGCAATACTTCACTGTCTTCTTTTCTGATTTGCATCTCCTTGATATCTTTTTTGTTGTCTTATTGCTCTAGCTAGAACTTTAAGTACCATATTGAACAGATGTAGAGAGATGGACAGCCTTGTCTTGTTCCTGATTTTAGTGGAATTGCTTTGAGTTTCTCTCCATTTAATTTGGTGTTGCCTGTTGCTTGCTGTAATTTGCTTTTGTTATGTTTAAATATGTTCCTTATATTCCTGATCTCTCCAAGACCTTTATCATGAAAGGGTGTTGGATTTTGTTGAAGGCTTTATCAGCATCTAATAAGATAATCATGTGGGTTTTTCTTTTGACTTGTTTATATGGTTGATTACATTGACAGATTTTCATATGTTGAGCTATCCCAGCATCTCTGGGATGAAGCCCACTTGATCATGGTGGATGATCTTTTTGATGTGTTCTTGGATTTGGTTTGCCACTATTTTATTTAGTATATTTGAATCAATTTTCATGAGGTAAATTGGTGTGTAATTCTCTTGTGTGGTTGAGCCTTTGTGTGGTTTGGGTATTAGTGCAACTGTGTCCTCATGAAAAGAATTTGACAATGTTCCTTCTGTTTCTACATTGTGGAATAATTTGAGGAGTACTGGTATTAGCTATTCTTTTGAAAGTCCAGTAGAATTCTTCACTGAAACCATCTGGCCTTGGGAATTTTTTTTTGTTTTGGTTGGGAGACTTTCAATAACTGTTTCTATTTTCTTAGGGGTTATAGGTCTATTTAAACTGTTTATCTGACCTTGACTTAGCTTTGGTAATTGTTATGTATGTATGGAGAAATTTATCCATTTCTTTTAGATTTTCCAATTTTTTGGAGTACAGGTTTTTAAAGTATGAACTAATGATTCCCTGGATTTACTCAGTGTCTATTGTTATATCCCCCTTTTTATTTCTGATTTTTTCATTTGGATATTTTGTCTCTATCTTTTAGTTAGTTTGGATAGGGGTTTGTCTGTCTTGTTGTTTTTCTCAAAGGACCAACTCTTTGTTTCATTGATTCTGTGTATTGTTCTCTTTGTTTCCATTTCATTGATTTCAGTTCTCAGTTTGATTAGTTATTGCCATCTACTCCTCTTGGATGTTTTTGCTTCTTTTTGTTATAGAGCTTTCAGGTGTACTGTTAAACTGATAGTATGAGATTTCTCCAAATTCTTTATGCAGGCAGTCAGTGCTATCAACTTTGCTCTTAGCACTGCTTTCATTGTGTCCCACAAGTTTGGGTATGTTGTACATTTATTTTCATTGAATTCTAGGAACTCCTTATGTTTTTCTTTATTTCTTCCTGGACCTGCTGGTAATTCAGTTAAGAATTATTCAGTTTTCATGAGTTTGTAGGCTTTCTCTAGTTTGTATTGTTGAACTCTGCTGTCTGATGCCTTTCTGTATGCTGTGAATATGTGTGGCTTCCATTGGATAATAAATAAAGGACACAGTTGCACTGATACCCAAACCACATAAAGGCTCAACAAAGAAAGAGAATTGTACTATGGCAGGGCAGGGTGGAGCCAGGTGGGAGAATCCAAAAGAGATAGTGAGGGAAGAAAGGAAGAGGAAGGAGATGCCAGCTGCTGCCCAAGGAGCAACAAGATGCCAGCAGACTGATAATGCTACGGCCATGTGGTAACATATAGATTAATAGGAATTGATTAATTTAAGATGGAAGAGCTAGCTAGCAAGAAGCTTAAGCCATAAGCCATAGAGTTTGTAATTAATATAAGCCTCTGTGTGTTTACTTGGGACTGAGTTGCTGTGGGACTGGGTGGGACACAGGAATACTTCCATCAATATATGGTACCCATATGTGTTGGCAAAAGTTTCCACCTAGAACCTGAGAGAACTTAAAAAGAGATTCTAGTATGGAGATAGAGCAACTTCCTAGTCTCATGTGGGTCTCAATACGGAGACGCCGTGGCATTCGAGCTCCAGCACAGCATGCAGGTTCCTGCCAAGGTACATAGAGGTGTCTCCAAGCTGAGCAGTGAACTGCATGTTGGATTTATCTTTTGTTAGTACAGAAGAACTTTGGATGGCTGTACAGGCAGTCAGATGTCTTTGTCATTTCTAGAATTATGGAAATTGCTTGTAATACACTTCTGCTTGCTCAGGTAATATTATATACTTCTGGGGTCTTTGATAAAGTTAAAAACTAGATAGTTTTAGTTCTAATTATTTTTATAATATATAGTTATATATATTTACAGTTTTATGATTATATAAAACTATATAAAGTATAAAATTATAATTATAGTTTTCCTTAGTCATGATAAAAGATAAATTAGATATAAAACTTTAGACTCACAAAAATATTATCTAATATTGCCAAATACAAGTAGACTAGATATTGTAACTGTAATTCTTGCTTGATAACTATTTTGTTATATATAATTTAATTATGTTAAAGTTAAAACCTTCCTTTTTGATTATACAGAAAAGAGAAAGTGATGTGGGATGTCTTTCTATATGCTGTGAATATGTGTGGCTTCCATTGGATAATACATAAAGTTGCATTGGACTATGGCAGGGCAGGGTGGAGCCAGGTGGGAGAATCCAAAAGAGAT
>CABHPH010143352.1:0-18451 GCA_902168325.1 Peromyscus nudipes
TTTTTTTTTTTCTTAATAGCTGAGTAACACTCCATTGTGTAAATGTACCACATTTCTTTATCCATTCTTCTGTTGAGGGACATTTAGGTTGTTTCCAGTTTCCAGCCATTATGCATAGAGCAGCAACGAACATGGTTGGGCAAGTGTCCTTGAGGTAGGATAAAGCATGCTTTGGGTATATGCCCAAGAGTGGTAGAGCTGGGTCTTGAGGTAGATCGATTCCCATCTTCATGAGGAACCATCACTGATTTCTATAGTGGCTGCACAAGTTTGTATGCCCACCAGCAATGGATGAGTGTTCCCCTTACTCCATATCTTCACCAGCATGAGCTGTCACTTGTTTTATTGATCTTAGCCATTCTGACTGGGATAAGATAAAATCTCAAAGTAGTTTTGATTTGCATTTCCCTGATGGCTAAGGATGCTAAACATTTCTTTAAGTGTTTCTCAGACTTTGAATTTCCTCTATTGAGAATTCTCTGTTTAGATCTGTACCTCATTTTTTAATTGGGTTATTTGCTTTCTTGATATCTAGTTTTTTGAGTTCTTTATATATTTTGAATAATTGCTCTCTATCGATGCGTAGTTAGTAAAAATCTTTTCTCATTCTGTAGACTGCCACTTTGTCTGAATGATGGTGTCCTTGGCCATGCAGAAACTTCTCAATTTCATGAAGAACCATTTATTAATTGTTGATCTTATTGCCTGTGCTAACAGTTTTCTGTTCAGAAAGTATTTTCTGTGCCAAAGAGTTCAAGGCTATTTTCTACTTTTTCTTCTATCAGGTTAAGTGTATCTGGTTTTTTGTTGAGACTTTTGGTCCATTTTGAGTTGAGTTATATACAATGTTGTAAGTATGGATGTATTTTCATTCTTCTACAGGTAGCCATTCAGTTTGACCAGCACAATTTGTTGAAGATGCTATCTTTTTTTCCAGTGTGTGTTTCTGGTTTCTTCATATATATATATATATATATATATATGAAATCAGGTTTCCATAGGTATGTCGATTTATGTCTGAGTCTTCAATTCCATTGATCAATGTCTCTGTCTTTGTGCCAATACCATGCTGTGTGCTTATATGTGAATATTAACTGTTAAGTCAATGATAATCAGGCTACAATCCATAGAACCATATGATAGGTGTAAAGTAAGGAACTAGAAGGTACAGATAGGTCTTATTAGGAAAGAAAAACAGAATCAAGAGTTATGGATGGAGGGAGGGGCTGGAATCAGAGTGGGGAGTAGAAGAGGAGGGAGGATGATAAAGGGAATGCAGGGAGAGACAGCTAAAATTAAGAACCGTTTGAGGGGTAGTATGGAAAGCTTATACAGTAAAAGCTTCCTAATACATACACACACACACACACACACACACACACACACACACACACACACACACACACACATACACACACACATATAAGTGAAGGCAATCTAAACGAAACTGTCAAATAATGGGGGAGACTCAGTCCCAACTGGCCATCTCTTGTCACTAAATGAAGCTTCCAGTTCCTGGACTGGGTTACATCTAATTGGATTGTTGGCCAAAGGGGTCCCATGAGAAACCCCAAATAACCCAAGGCTGTTGCCAAGGCAAATAGGTTACTCTCCACAAACAGACAGCAAGGCCCAGTTGGTATGCACCACACCTACACAACTCATTTGACATGGAGAAGTCCAGCTGGTGCCTGCACAGAGCCTTCACCCCTCTGTTCTAGCATCTTTGGTACAGGAAGGTACTAGGCATGCTACCAAAAGAAAAACTTAAACACTAAGCCAGTCACCAACCCTTTGCTCTACAATGGTGTCCTGCCTGTAAGATACACTAGGACAATGGTGGCACAAAGCTTATGGGAAGCCCGGCGGTGGTGGCGCACGCCTTTAATCCCAGCAATCGGGAGGCAGAGCCAGGCGGATCTCTGTGAGTTCGAGGCCAGCCTGGGCTACCAAGTGAGTTCCAAAAAAGGAGCAAAAAAAAAAAAAAAAACCCTCTCACAAAAAACAAAAAAAAAAAAAAAAAAAAAAAAAAGCTTATGGGAACCAACAAATATCTGATTAGACTTTAAGGCCCACTCCATGAAATGGAACCAGTACCCAACATTGGATGGGTAACCGAGAACCAGAGACTAGATAGTCTGGGAACCTAGGGTAAAACCAATACTACTGGTCTTAAAAAAACAAAACAAAATAGTGATAAAAATGACTCCTAATGACACTGCTATACTCATAGATCAGTGCCCTGCTAAGCCATCATCAGAAAAGCTTCCTCCTGCAGCAGATGGGAACAAACATAGAAGCCAACAGCCAGACTGCAGAGTGAGAGACCTTGGAACACTCCATCAAATATCTCCCTTGGGGGCTCAGAGAACCCTGATGAACTGGAGGCAGAAAGAGTGTAAGAGTCAGGGGGGATGGAGGACACCAAGAGAACAAAGTCCTCTAAATCAAAAGGATCAAAGCTCATGTTCACTCAGAGACTGAACCATCATGCACAGCGCCTGCGCAGGCCTGCACCAGATCCTCTGCATACATATCATGGCTTCTAGTTTAATGTTTTTATGGGATTCTTGAGTGTATGGACAAGTACGTTTCTGAATCTTGCTCCTTCTCTTGGGCTCTTTTTCTTCTGTTTGTTTGTCTTGTCCAATTCTGGTATGACAGTTTTTGTTTTATGATACTAGATTTTATTGTTTTATTATCTCTTAGAAGCCTGTTCTTTTCTAATGAGAGACAGAAAGGGAGTAGATCCAGATGGAAGGGGAGATGGAGAGGAACTGGGAGGAGTAGAGGGAGGGGAAACTGTAATCAGGATGTATTGTGTGAGAAAAGAATCTATTTTCAATAAAAGGAAAAAAAATCATAGAAGAAAAGTACTCCGACCTAAAGTAAGAGATGCCTATCAAGGTACAAGAATCATACAAAACACCAAACAGGCAAGCCAAAAAAAAAATTTCCACAGCACATATTAGAAACACTAAATGCACAGAACAAAGAAAGGATATTAAAAGCTACAAGGGGTAAAAACCAAGTAACATATAAAGGCAAGCTCATTAGAATAACCCCCGACTTTTCAATAGAGACTCTAAAAGCCAGAAGGGCCTGTACAAATTCTAAGAGACAACAAATGGAGCCCAGACTATTATATCTTGCAAAACTCTCAATCACAATCGAGGGAGGGAGGGAGGGAGGGAGGGAGGGAGGGAGGGAGAGAGAGAGAGAGGGAGAGAGAGAGAGAGAGAGAGAGAGAGAGAGATCATGATAAAACCACATTTAACAAATTTCTGTACACCAATCCAGCTCTACTGAAGTCAACAGAAGCAAGCTTCAGATTGAAGAGAAGGTTAATAGCACCAAAGAGGACACAAGGATTATTTAATCCCAGAACAGTACATCCAGGGAGACTGAGGGAGGACACACACACCACCATCACATCAAATAACAGGAACCAATACACACTGATGACTCCCAATGTTAGTGGCCTCAATTCCCCCAATAAAAAGACACACACTAACAGACTGGATTAGAAAACGGAATCGACTTTTCTGTTGCATCCAAGAAATCCACCTCACCATCAAAGACAGACAGTACCTTAGGGTAAAGGATGAAAAGGGTATTCCAAGCAACTGGAACCAAGCAGCAAGCACGTGTAGCTATTTTAACACCTGACCAAATAAACATCGAATCAAAAGTAATCAGAAGAGATAGGGAAGGGCACTCCATACTCATTAAAGGAAAAATCCACCAAGAGCACATTACAATTCTAAATATTTATGCATCAACCCATAGTACCCAAGTTCATAAAAGAAACACTTCTACAGCCAAAAAAAAAAAAAAATCACATTCTGACCCTAACACAGTGATAGTGGGTAACTTCAATACCCCACTCCCACCAATAGATAGACTATGCAAACAAAAACTAAACAGAAAAAATGCTGGGGTTAAATAGCATCATAAATCAAAAACCTAACAGACATCTACAGAACATTCCTCCCCAAATATTAAAGAAACCATTTTATTAGAAACTTGTGGAACTTCTTCCAAAACTGACCACATATTAGTAAACAAACAAGCCCCAACCGATAGAAGAGAAGTGAAATAACACCCTGCCTCCTATAAGAACATCCTCAATTAAAGCTGGATATCAACCACAATAGAAATAGTAGAAAGTATACAAACTCATGGAAAATTAATAACTCACTAGTGAATGAAAAATGGGCCAAGACAGAAATCAGGAAGGAAATACAAAACTTTTTAGAATTGAATGAATGAAAACACAACATACCTAAACCTATGAGGCACAATGAACGTGGTTCCAGGAGGCAAGTTCATAGCACTGTCTACATCAAAAAGCTGGCGAATCTCATATCAGCAACTTAGCAGCACACCTGAAAGCTCTAGAACTAAGAGAAGAATAACACCCAAAAGAAGTAGATGACAAGAAATAATGAAGCTGGGGGCTGAAATCAACAAAATTAAAAACAAAAACAAAATCAAAGAGTCAGTAAAGCAAAAAGTGAGCTCTTTGAAGAGAAGCAACAAGATTAACAAACGTTTAGGCAATTCACCAAAAGAAGGGGAGAGAAGATCTAACTTAATAAAATTATAGATAAAAAGGAGGGTACAGAAACAGACACCAAGGAAATTCAGACAATAATAAGGGTATACTTTAAAAATCTGTATTTCACCAAACTCAAAAACTTAAAAAACATGGATGAGTGTTTCTACATATACAATCTACCAAAGTTAAATTAAGATGAAATAATTTAAACAGACCTATAACTCCTAATGAAATCAAAGTAGTAATTAAAAACCTCCCAACAACAACAAAAGCCCAGGAGCAGATGATTCAGCACAGAATTCTACCAGATCAATACTCCTCAAATTATTCCACAACATAGAAGCTGCAGGAACATTTTTTTTTTTTTTTACAAATCCACTATTACCTTGGTATCTAAACCACATAAAGACCCACCCCCCCCAAAAAAAAAGAAAAAGAAAAGAAAGAAAAAACAAAAAAAGAAAAAACAAAAAAAGAAAATTACAAGCCAGTTTTTCTTATGTAAATATAGAAACAAAAAAATCTCAATAGAATACTTGCAAACCTAATTCAAGAACACTTCATTAAGATCATCCACTATGAACAAGTTGGCTTCATCCCAGAGACGCAGGGATAGTTCAACATACATATATCAATAAATATAATCCACTACACAGATAGACTGAAAGACAAAACCATATAATCATATTCATTGCAGAGAGGGGCTTTAACAAAATCCAACATCCCTTTATGATAAAAGTCCTGGACTGACTAGGGATACAAGAAACATACTTCAACATAATAAAGGCTATTTACAGTAAGCCCACAACCAACATCCTCTTAAACAGAGAGAAACTCAAAGTTTTTCCACCAAAATCTGGAACAAGACACGATTGTCCACTCTTTCCATACCTATTCAATACGGTACTTGAAGTCTTACCTAGAGCAATAAGACAACTAAAGGAGATCACGAGGATATAAATAGGAAAAGAAGAAGTCAAAGTATCTTTATTTGCAGGTGATATGATTTTATTAAAAAAAAAAAAGACCCTAAAAATTCCTCTAGGAAACTTCCACATCTGATAAACATTTTCAACAAAGTATCAGAGTAGAAAATTAACACATAAAATTAAGTAGCCTTCCTTGATACAAATGAAAAACATACTGAGAAAAAAAATCAAGGAAACAGTGCCTTTCACAATAGCTGCATATGTGTGGATAACTCTAACCAAGCAAATGAAAGACTTGTATAATAAAAAACTTTTAAGACACTGAAGAAATTGAGTAAGACACCAGAAGATGTAAAGATCTCCCATGCTCATGGATTAGTAGGATTAATGCTTTTAAAATGGCCATTCTACCAAAACAATCTACAGATTCAATGCAATTCTCATCAAAATTCCATCATAATTCTTCACAGAAACTAAAATGACAACCTTCAACTTCATATGGAAAACATATACACAAAAAAAAGGAAAGAAAAAGGAAAAAACATAACAGCTAAAACAATCTCAGTGCCTTTAATCCCAGTACTCAGGAGGCAGAAGGCAGGCAGATCTCTGAGTTCGAGGCCAGTCTGGTCTCCAGAGTGAGTTCCAGGACAGACAGGGCTGTTACACATAGAAACCCTGTCTCGAAAAAAACAAAACAAAACAAAAACTCAAATAATAAAATAACTGCTGGAGGTGTCATCACTCCTGATTTCAAGATGTACCATGGAACTATAGCAATAAAAATAGCATGATATTGGCATAAAAATAGACACATTGATCAATGGAATTGAATCAAAGACCCAAACATAAAACCACACACCTGATTTTTGACAAAGAAGACAGAAATACACACTGGAGAAAAGACAGCATCTTTGATGTCAAATGATGCTAGGTAGTCAAGTGTGGCTGCATGTAGAAGAATGCAAATAGATCCATATTTATCACCCAGAACAAAACTCAACTCCAAAATCAAGGACATTACCATAACACCAGATACCCTGAATTTGGTAGAAGAGAAAGCAGGAATAGGCTTGAACTCATTATTATCACAGGAATGGACTTTCTGATCAGGACATCAATACTGTAGGCATTAAGATCAACAATTAATAATTGATACCTCATGAAAGTGAATAGGTTCTGTATGGCAAAGGACACCATCATTTGGACAAAGCAGCAGTTCATTTGGACAAATGAACATACTTGCTCATCCATGCTCATTGCTGCTATATGCATAATAGCCAGAAACTGAAAACAGCTAGATGCCCATCAACAGACAAACAAATGTGGTGCATTTATACAATAGAATACTATTTAGCTGTTAAGAAAAATAAAATTTGCAAATTATACACCTAATAGAGGGTTATTATCTACAATATATAAAGAACTAAAACAACTGGACATCACGAAAACAAGCCAGTGTAAAAATGGGGTACAGAACTGTCTTAGTTAAGAGCTCCTCTTGCTGTGAAGAGACACCATGACCACAACAACTCTCATGAAGGAAAACATTTAACTGGGGCTGGCTTAAAGATTCAGAGGTTTAGTCAATTATCGTCATGGCAGAAAGCATGGCAGCACTCAGGCAGACATGGTGCTGGAGAGGAAGCAGAGAGTTCTACATCTGAATGAGCAGTCAGCAGGTAGAGAGTAAGCAACTGTGCCTGGCTTGAGCTTCTGAAACCTCAAAGCCAACCCCCGGTGACACACTTCCTCCAACAAGGCCACACCTCCAAATCGTGCCACTCCCTGTGAGCCTATGGAGGCCATTTTCATTCAAATCATCACAAGAACTAAACAGAGTTCTCAAAAGATGAAATGTTTAGTGGCTGAGAAATATTTAAAGTAATGTTTGACATCTTTAGCCATCAGAGGAATGCAAATTAAAACTATTTTGACATTTCATCTTACCCTGAACTCAGAATGGCCAAGATAAATGAAACAAATGACAGCTCATGCTGGTAAGGATTTGGGGAAAAGGGAACACTTATTCACTGCTAGTGAAAACGCAAATTTGTACAACCACCCTGGAAATCAGTGTGAAGGTTCCTTAAAAAGCTGACAATCAATCTTCCACAAGAACCAGCTTTATCATTCTTGAGCATATTCTTAAAGGTCTCTACATCCTACTCCTGGCTTATTTGCTCATCCATGTTCATTGCTGCTCTACTCATAATAGCCAGAAACTGAAAACAGCTAACTGTCCATCAACTGACAAACAAATGTGGTGCATTTATACAACAGAATAATATTTAGCTGTTAAGAAAAATGAAATTTGCAAATAAATGAATGCAGGTAGAAACAATCTTCCTGAGTGAGGTAACCTAGACCCCCCAAAAAATCATATATTGCATTACTTCTTTTATACATAGATGTTAGCTTTTAACCTTTAGACATGTGTTTCAATCCAAGTAACCACAGATGTTAGGTACCTAGTAAGGCACTAGGGAGGAACAGAAGTAGATCTTCCAGTGAAGGGAAAATAGAGTAGAGTGTTATAAAGAGATAAAGGGGAAACTAGAAAAGAAGGACCAAGTGGAGAGTAGGATGGGAGAGCAGGGTAAAGAAAGGAATATGGGGAAGGATAATTCACAATAAAGGCTTTTTGAAAAACCACACAGAAACCTACAACCATATATATGTGAATGGAAAAAAATTCAAATGGCGTCACCTTATAACAGAGGAGGCAATCGTCCTAACTAGACATTTTATGCCACTAAATAAAACCTCCCATACCAGGAATCTTGTTGAGTTCCTGGCCAAAATGGTGTCATGAACCCCACCCCACCCCCGCCCCCCACATCACAGGCTACTACCAGGTCTAATAGCTGTTCTCCACAACCTGATGAAGGCCTATTGCTGAAAACAACACTTAAGTCATAGAACATAGAGAAGTTGAGGTGTTACCCAACTAGAAGCTTTTCCCCTACTGACTAGTACTCACGGTATTAAAAGGTACTCTGCACACTACCAGAGGAAAAAAGTAATCGTCAATATCACTAACTATAATAGCAACAAGCCTGCAATATATACTGGTGCAACCATGGCATGAATGTTATGAGAGTAACCAACAACTTTTTTAATTGGGTTTAAGGCCCACTCATGAGATGAAACCCATATCTGACACTGCTAATGTGGCCAAACACCTGAGACTGGAGAGGTCATGGGCCCAAGGGAAATCCTACTACTATTATTCTAATAAAGGAACATAACATAAAATATCTCCAAATGACATATTGGTATGCCCATAGAAGCTTTTTTTTGCAGTAGATGGTAATTAACCAGGATCTACAACTGGACAGGGTGCCTAGTGTGAGAGACTTTGGAGCACTCAGTCCTAAATGGGATGTGCTCAGCAACCCCAGCCTCAGTTCTCAGGTATCTATGCAGAAGAGGAGGTGGAAAGAGTATAAGAGACAAAGGTGATGGGTGACCCCAAAGAAACAGTGTCTTGCTAACACAACAGGACCGATTCACTTATGAACTCACAGAGACTAGCAGCACAAACAAGCCCTGCACTGATTCAAGCCAGCCAAATCCCAGAAGGCAAGAAGACACGAAGTCCCACCACTAACCAGGAAGCTATTTACAATTAATACCTGTGAGGAAAAGGAAAATCAGGTTTTTCCAATGGATTTGTCACTGCATATATCAACTCTAGGGCAGGCCCATGTCCAGTAGTAGTTGGCTAACACAATGAACTCGATGAGTTTAGTTTTGTTTTATGTGTGGGTAAGTGGGGAGGGGGCTATTTGTTCTCTTTTGCCACTTTGGGTCTTAGTGGGGTTTGTTTGTTTTTATTTTCATTTGGGGGGTTGTTTTGTTTTTGTTTCTTGAAACAGAGAAAACATAAATTTGGGTCAGTAGGGAGGTGGGGAGGATCTAGGATGAGTTGTGGGGAACACCATCAATATATACTATATAAAAATTACAAAAAAGAAATCAGTCAGTCATGAACAGGCAAACTCTTCTGCTAGAGGCATAAACAAAATCACCTAGAACCTACTTTGGCTTGGCATAGTGTCATGTACTTCTGAAGGTGGGATACCCCTGAAGGAATGAGACACACACTACAGATAGCCAAAGAGCGTGTGAGCCCTAACAAACCAGGGAGATTTTTCTACAATGCCAACTTAACTAAGATTAAATGGACGCCAGGCATGGTTGCACAGGCCCTTAATCCCAGTACTCCACCCCGACAGTGGGGATATAGGGGGAGACAGAAGCAGATGGACCTCTGTGAGTTTGAGGCCAACCTGGTCTACATAGCAAGTTATAGACCAGGCAAGGCACACAGTGAGACCCTATCTTAACAAAAAAAGAAAAAGAAAAAAAAGTTTACTATAATAAATTCAAACAATTATTTTGCACCAAAACAAACAGAATAAACCTCATTAATTTTAAAGAATGAAATCTCTAGAGGAACGATCTGGGAAGTTCTCTTCTCTCCTTTCCTCTCCTCCCCTTTCTCTTTCAGCTCTATGGTCTCCCAGAGGGGAGAACTGGCTGTTGCCCTTGATTTGAGTCTACTACTGCCTTGACGGCTTATGCCGGTGACGGCATGGCTGGTCCAACTCTTGCACCCATCAGTATAAGGACATATTTCTTTGGAAAGATCTTGGTGAAATGAGACCCACTTCTAATTAGAATGTTTCAAGCCTAAGCAAATCCTTGAGAACTGAATGCTCAATGCTGAATGTCTTGAATTTTGAATAGATGGTTTAACAATAATATAAGGACAAATTTACTCCATAAATGTAACCACCTGACAGAACTCTGAATTGTCCAAGGACACAGATTCCAAAGTTAAAGCAAAGTTAGAAAGAGGAGGGAGACTGCTGTCATCAGAGAGGCTGCGTCTTTTTCTATTCCTCTCATTCCGAACCTATGAATATATAGTCAATTTCCAAACCACATCTTACTTTTCACAGTGAGAGCCTTAGAAAACTACAGAATTATTTAATCTGGTACTTTTCAGTATAATGAGATCCCCAACCTTAGTTACTCAAGAAGAATATACAAAAAAGGTAAACAGGGAAGGAAGGTCACTGGGGTAAAGATCTGGGTTCTCAGGAGACCAAGATACTTACAAGGCATTGCATGGTATATGCTTGGCCAGTACTGTCCACTGTCCCTCTTTAACCAAACACGAACTGTCCTACAACAGAGGAAAATGTATACATGAAATCACAGCATTTGGAGTCATGCAAAGACAGTAATACACAGAAATCAAACTTTTTTCCCCTGTTTTCTGAGACAGGGTTTCTCTGTGTAGTTTTGGTGCCTGTCCTAGATCTCGCTCTGTAGACCAGGCTGGCCTCGAACTCACAAAGATCCACCTGGCTCTGCCTCCCGAGTGCTGGGATTAAAGGCGTGCGCCACTACTGCCCGGCTCAAACTTGTTAACATTATATATGTACAGATTCATGACAGGTATTATAGATAGAGATGCATACTACACGAGTCTATCTAAAAATCCAATATTCCTTACATTTTAGAAAATAGTTTTATAGATTCTTTGAGGAATCCATACAATGTAGTTGTAGTCCTTAAATTTAAGGGTGCTGTACACTCACAATTACATAACCCTCAAAATGCCACCCTCACATATGAATGCATACATCTACCATGAGAGTTTTTGAAAATGGTTTTCCTTTATTGTTTTGTCTTTCCAAGTACCTGGCCTTTGCACTAGTGACCTGGAAGCATCCACTGTTCTAGGGAACCACAGGTCTTTACTAGTGAACACAGAGAAACTGCTCTGCAAACAAAGTACAGATATCACATAAAATAATATTTAACATGTGGCAGGAAGAGGATACAACAGTTACGTTCACATCTTGTAAGCCAGGCCTTTATCTCAAGAAACAGGTTTTCCAGGTACACAGGCATGTACACACACACACACACACACAAAACACCTTTCAAATTAAAGAAATCAATACAGGAGTGATATCCTAGATGATGGGGTAAAACACACTGAAAAATCAGTCCCTCAACCAAATCAACTACTGAGTTGATAAGAACTGTTAAAATCAATTATTTCAAATTCTGAGGTCTACTACATAATGTTTTCAGCGCCTGGAGAAACACTGAACTAGGAACAAAAGGGGATGGGGTGGCACTGAATTCCAGCATTCAGTAACTTCCAACATCTGTGGTGATATAGTGTCTACCCTAATAAACTTGCCTGAGGATCAGAGGCCAGAGCCAGCCACTAGATTAGACATAGAGGTCAGGCAGTGGTGGCACACGCATTTAATATTATCACTTAGGAGACAGAGATTGTCTGGATCTCTGTGGAGTTCAAGGCTACACTGGGCTACAAGAGATTGATCCAGTATAGGAGAGAAACAGAGCCAAGCAGTGGTGGCACACACTTTTAAACACACACTTGAGATCTCATGCCTTTGCTTAGGAAGCACACCCGCCTTTAATCCCAGGAAGTAATATAGCAGGGCAGAGAAAGGTATATAAGGCGTGAGGAAACAGGAACTCACTCTCTTTAGGCTGATTTTGTAGAGGTAAGAACTAGTGGCTGGCTGCTCTGCTTCTCTGATCTTTCAGCTTTCACCCTGATATCTGGCCCTGGGTTTTTTATTAAAAGACCATCTAAGATTCGAACATCAAACATCCAGGCTCCATCTGGCAGGTAGCCATGGAGAATGGCTTGTTTCCTAGAGTGACCTGCTGGAGCGAGGGTGGAGACAAGTCCTCTACAATGTGAAGACATGTGTTCTGATTTACCTGGCTGTCCAGTGAGTGAACAGGACAGAGGCTGACCATCGGCTCAACCCTCTCAGGGCTGAAGGGCTTCCCAAGCAGATTCTTTAAAGAAATGAATGATAGCAACATTCCTTTCCCTTACTGGACCCAGATAGTTAGCTGACCTTAGAGATATCAGAAAGAGTTTTCAATGATTATACACAGGGAATACAGTCCTTGTAAAAATCACACACTAAGAAAGACAGGTACACTCCAGAGAACCTGACTTCCAGGGTTACTGCATTCTTATCTGCTCTCAACAGGAAACTGTGAAGCACACAATGAAACAGAAGGAATGGATCACCTCAAGGGGGGAAACAAAATTGACAGAACTATCCAGGAAGAAGTGCAAGCATTGGGCTTACTGGCAGACTGCCTAAGAACTCAACAGACAACAAAATAAAACCAGGATGAGAATGTACGACTGGACTGGGAACCTCACTTCTGATGACCCTTCTGTAAGGAAACTGGGTAGAAATACTGCAGAGCCCAGGAACGGGAACTAAACACCTGGGGAGGGCCTGCAAGGAGGTCTGAGCACAAAAGAGAAGAGGCAAGCCTGAAGCCAGGACGACTGAGTCCAAATGAGAAGCTGAACTGAAAAGAATAACTAACCAGATAAAATAAGCAACAACAGCAGCTTAGGAGAGCCGTGCGGCATCATTTATGTTATCAACACACAAATATGGGAGTCCTGCAAGAAGAGAAAGGGAGAGAAAAGTATTTCAGGAAAAACAGATAGAAATTTGCCAAATTTGATGAAAGACAGACACATCCAAGAAGCTCCAAAGAACTCTAAGAAGATAGACTAAACCAGATTTAATAGATAAATTAAAATCAAATCATCAAATGCAAAGGAGAAAAATCTTAAAGGCAGCGAGAGAAAAACAACTCATTTCATACAATGGGGCATCAATAACCAATTTCTCATAGAAGCAGCAGGCAGAAGGGGGAGGGGCTAAATGAAACAATTACCATCCAAGAACTACCCACTGATCCACTACGCAGAAATAAAGAAAGTCTAAGTGGGGACTCCATATCAATGCATCGCTGAACCCCAAATGAAGCTCCCTCCCATTTGCAGTAGATGGTGGTTAACACAGGGCCCAAAGCTGACCAACATGTTGGGAGTAAGCGACTTCTCAGCCAATGGGAAGTTATATCCTTCGCATACACAAACACCTCAAGGCTCCAGGATCACTGAAGAAAAGGGAGCAGAGTGTCAGAGCCAGAAGACGTGGATGACTACAGAGAAACATCTTCAGGACACAGCACAACAGCTGCACTATGAACTCACGACTGTGACAGCGTGTACAGAACCTGTGCCAGATCGAAGCCCATCATGGAGAGGGAAGTTGGGCACGCAATGTCGCCCCTAGCAGTGAAGCCAATGGCAACTGTTAGGTACTGGAAGAGGAGGAGCCGGTCTTCTAAGAGTACATTTCCTAGTAAGCTGACCGTGCTCGGGGAAGACCACACAGCCAAGAGGGGGCACAAAGTTCAGTGGGTAAACAAAGTGGAGTGGATTTGGGAAGAGGTGGGGGAGGGCAAATATGATATATCACTTGTATAAAACCAAAATCTCTCAAAGAACTAATAAAATAAATTTAAGACCTTAAAACCCAACCTTTCCCATAAATGAAGGTGAAAATTAAGATTATCCCAGATAAACAAAAGCTAATAAAAATGAATTGGTGTATAACTTTCAATTACAGATAAAGCATCTAGACCAGTGGTTCTCAACCTTCCTAATGCTGTGACCCTTAAATACAGTTCCTCATGTTGTGGTGACCCCTTAACCATAAAATTATTTTCATTGCTACCTCATAACTGTAATTTTGCTACTGTTATGAATCATAATGTAAATATCTGATATGCAGGTTATCTGATATTCCACACCTGTGAAAGGGTCATTCAACTCCCCGAAGGGGTCGCAACCCTATGTTGAGAACGCTGATCTAGACAGAGGATCAACAAGAAAGTCAAAGGCCTGAGTCCCACAAATCAATGAGATCTCCAGGCACATGATATCCCAATGGCAGAACATACAACTGACATGCACAATACCTAACCCATTCTCTAGCCAGGATGGAATGAAGCTAAAATTAGCAACAGAAGGAACAGTGGGGGAAAGTCACAATGAGTTGAAAGAAAATTAGAAAATTAGAAAACACTATAAGATAAACTGAAATGAAAGCAAAACACAGCAAAATCTAAGAGGTAAAGTAAAAGTTTAGATGAAAATTTACGGCAGTCAATGTCTATGTTAAACAAGATCACAAGGCAACAACCTAACTATGTACTTAAGGCACCAGAAACAGAGCAAACCAAACCCAATGTTGCAAGAAGGATGGAATAGTAGACTAGATCAAGAAAACAACAACAACAACAAAAAAAAAAAACCCACCAAACACTAATAATACAGAGTCAATGAAACCAAGTCAAATTTAATAAAGGTGAACAAAAGCAGTAAAATTATGAACTAAAGAAATTCATTAAACTAAGACAAAATGAGAGGCAACTGAATTAAATTGGAAATGATGGTGTTTGAAGGGCTCTAGTAGGCCCAAGGCTGGCAAGCATGGCTCTGGCAGGTCTTGCCCTCCCTCTTCCTCTTTTTTTTTTTTTTTATTTTTATTTTATTTATTATGTATACAGTATTCTGTGTGTATGCTTGCATACCAGAAGAGGGCACCAGATCTTATTACCGATGGTTGTGAGCCACCATGTGGTTGCTGGGAATTGAACTCAGGACCTCTGGAAGAGCAGCCAGTGCTCTTAACCTCTGAGCCATCTCTCTAGCCCATCCCTCTTCCTCTTCCTTGCTGACTGTTAGATTCCAGTCCTAAAGCTAGCCACCAGGTCTATTCCCTTATTTGCCCACTTTCTCCTCCTGAGGCTGACCACAAGGTCCAGCTGTCAAAGTACTTGTCAAAGTCCAGCAATCAAAAGCCCCCTTTTGGTTACCCTAGTTAAAACCAGCTCATCCTAACACGGGTGTGTGTGTGTGGGGGTTCCCCTTTTCCCTTTATAAACTGTCATTTGCCTATGGCCCAAGTCTGTCTCCTCTCTACCCAGAGGCAGTCCTCTGTCCCTCTGGGGCAAACATCCCTTCCCCCCGTCCCTTGTTCCCTTCCCCTTCTCCCTCTTCCTCTGTCTCCTGTCTTTGTCTCTTATTTCCTGCCCTCTGTCCCTCTGGGGCACATAAATCTTCTTTGTGCTAAGAACTTGATCTTGGGGTGTCCTGTGCTGACTCAGATCCTTTCACAGTTACTAAAGAAAATTTGAATATTCTAAGATGAGATAATCTGGAATAAACAGCCACAGGACAGATTGCAGAAGAAACAGATAGCCTCAGCAATACTAATGCCAGCAGAGTATGAATCTATAATCAAAAACTTCAAAATAAGGAAAAGTGCAGGACCAAAGTGGCTTCACTAGCAAGGTCAACCAAATATCTGAGGGAAAATTGACAAGGATTCTATTCAGATTTCCAGAAAGAAGAGAGAATACTTTATAATATACTCTAATGGCTGGCTTTATGTTACCAAAATCAGGTAAATACATCATTAAAAAACTCAAGTTCATATTTCTTGTGAATACAGATGCCAAGTTTCTCAACAAAACACTGGCAAATCGAACTCAACAGCACAACAGAAGTACTGTATTCATGAACCGGTGGGAATTATTCCAAGATGCAAGGGTCATTTAGAATAAGAAAATTAATCCATATAGCACAGTTTATCAGTAAAATAGAGCATCTATGATCATCTAACTCAACCTTCCTAATGTTGTGACCCTCTAATACAGTTCCTCATGTTGTTCATAAAATTATTTTCATTGCTACTTCATGACTGTAATTTTGCTACCATTATGAACTGTAATGTAAATCTGTGTTTTCCGATGGTCTTAGTCGACCCCCAGGGGGCACCACCCACAGGTTGAGAGCAGCTGATCTAACTGGAATGCATTTGACAAAATTCAGTTTTTCATGACAAAGAGTATACCTCAAGCAGAAGGAGTTTTCCTTAACTTAATGCAGGGCATCTATCAGTTGCTTTCCTGTCTCTACAAACGAAATATTTAAAGAAGCAACTTAAGGATGATTTTATTTTGGCTTACAGTTTGAAGATACAGTCCCATCACAGCAAGGAAGGCATGGTGCCTTGCATGAGTGCAAAGCACAGAACAGAGAGACAAATGCTGGGGTCGGGCCCCATAAGGCCCAGGTGTGAGGCCCAGTGTAACTTCGAGAGCCTAGCTCAAGTTTGGAGACCAGTCTTCGGACATGACTTCCGCATAAGAGTGGCTCAGCTCTACCCGACCTAGAATCACCTGTGTCTAGTAACTGCTGAGATGGCATAATCTCATTGGCCCGCTATCTTCACCCCATCCCCCCATCACCCCAACCTATATAAGTCCACTCCTGATGCAATAAAACGAGTTCCTGCTTCTCTCCGGTGGAATGGGGAGGTCTGGGCCATCGACACTCACTATCTTGCTCAGCCCCAGCTGGACCAGTCCTGCAGCCGCCCTACCTGTCCATCAGCCCGACTTGCTGGGTAAGCAGCTGGTTTTCCCCTCCTTCCTGTGTTATCCAATCCAACTCAGAAACCCATCTACAGGATGCAATCACTCACATTTGGGGTTGTGAGAGCCCATTTTCGGGTTCCTCGTGGCTTTACCCAGCAGGTCCGCATAGAGGATGATTAGGACCACGGGCCTGAGTGCAGGTGTCTGAGATGGTCTGCACTTGGCTGTGCTGGGGGAGGAGGTCATTTGCTCCACCCCTTGGCATCTCTATAAATACCCACAGGGGGCCCCATTGGAATAGGTTCCAGGCCCTCTTGAGGCTATCCTTTATTTTCTATCTGTTTATCTCGCAATATTCTCCGCAATATAAATCTTTCTATCTAACATTTCCTGCTGCTCACACTCAAGAAAACTCTGGGGAGCTGTGGGGTTGGTGGGTAAACGCCCCACACGGGGTGAGTCTTCCTCTCTGAAATTCTCCTTGTAAATGCTGGCACAGATACGCCCAATGTCTCCTAGGTGATTCCAAAAGCTGACAATGAAGATGAACCACACCGGGTAGTCATGGAAAAGTCGCACTAACAGCATACTCACTGGTTAAAGAATGAAAGCTTCCCCTAAAAATCAGGAAGAAGGAAGGTATGCTCCCTATTTTTTGAACCATTGCCAGCACAACTTGGATAAGTAGTCAAATAAATAAAAGGTACAATGGTTAATCTTAATTGTCAAGTTGACTGGTACCATCACATGGGCTCAGGTCCTACACTGAATAAAAGCAGAAAATAGCATTCGTCTCTGTTTCCTAGTTGCAGACAATGTGACCAGCTACCTCATGCCCCTTGCTTCCATGTCCTCCACACCTTGATAGACTGTATCACCTCAAACTGTAAGCCAAACTCCCCCCTAAGCTGCTTCTTGTCAAACATTTACTCATAACAACAAAAGTCACTAGTAAAGTCAACTAAATTGGAAAAGGAGTAAAGTAACTCTATCTGTACTAGGGATGGGAAGGGAGGGAAGGGCTGGGGAGGGGAGAGAAGGTTCCTGTTCCAAGGGCTTTGACACCCTCTTCTGACAGGCATACACATGGTATGCACACAAAATACTCATACACATAAAATAAATATCAAAAAATGGAGGCGGTGGTAGAGGAAGGAAGGGAAGCAAAGAAGAAAAGAAAAGAACTGTAATTCAGAGACAAGTTAAGACAGTAGAGGTCAGTGTGCTGGGGAAGGAAACTGTATAGCTGCTGAACCCCTGCCCTCTTTCACTGGGGGTGGGGTGGGTAGGGGGAAGCTGCACAAATTCACAGGGATAGATGGCAGAGGCAGAACTACAGTAAAGGGAGGTAAGGACTAAGACTATGGGAGCATGTGGAAGTTCTGGACATTGAGTACACGCCTCAAGTTAGGCAGAGAAGAACTGGGGAGGAATGGAGGGCGTTCTTGATACGGGAGCAGATGGCCAGCCAAAGAGACTGCCCTAGTGAGCAGCAATGGTGAAAAAAGGACCAGTCAAAAGGCCATGGAGGGCTGAGGAGGCCACTCAGAATTAAGGAGCCAGAGACAGAATCCCATTTGTTTGTGGGAAGCCAGGACAAGTCCTGGTTACCCTAAAGTAGCTG
>CABHPH010143353.1:0-27426 GCA_902168325.1 Peromyscus nudipes
CAGCTAGCCTCTCCCCCATACCCTACACACACACGCACCAGTTAGTCTTCCCTGCCTCCCCTCCCCACCCCCATTGGTCAGTAAATCCGAAGCACTGTCCTTCAGAGCTGGCACTCAAAGGCTTTCTGTGTGGAAAGGGGCCACTTGGTTTTCATGAGAGTATCCCTTAGCCTCCTGTAGAGCCCAGGATCTCCCACAAGAAACAGGCTGCCCTCCATCAGCCATTGTGTGTGGGGGGAGGGAGAACATGCCACCCAGGTCAGTCTTTCGGTCAACTGTTCTGTTTTGAGCCTACCTGCCAGACTCTGGGGACACAATGCTGAGAAATGTTCTTGTCCTCAAGAGCAACTGTCCAACTGGATAATGATGAAGATTTTCCTCAAACTTTGGGCAAGCTCTAGAACTTTCTGAGTCCATCTGTGAGCTTCCATATAAATCAGTTTTAGTAAAGACTCAGCACCCCACCCCCACTGTAACTCCTTACCCCATCATCTACCAGGGGATATCTCTGCCTATGACAGGATCAAGGTTGACCTTAAATTTCCAATGTGTAGGAAACTGGCCTTGAACTCCTGATCTTCCTGTCTCTGCCTCCCAAGTGCTAAGATTACAACCACAGGGAGCCACATCTGGCTTCCACCCTGGTTTGTCTATTGCAGGAACCATTAGTGGGGTTAGCTATCAAACATCCCTTGCTAATGTTTGCTGCCTCTTAGGAATATTCCTACTGGCCTCCACTTTGACTATAAACTCCTTTTGCCCACGCTGCACTCAGACTTGACCTCCCTCCCTCCCTTCTACAAAACCCTCTGCCAGGGGCTCTATAGCTAATCTCACTGGCCCTGAACAAAGGGCGTAGTGGTACAAACCTCAATCCCAGTACTTGGTTTCTGCAGGAACACAGGGGTGGTATGCACCCCACACCCATCTGCACCCAACACACACACCCAATTTTTTGTTTTGTTTTGTTTTTAAAGACAGATGCCTGGTGGTAAACACTTTTAATCCCATCACACAGGGAGGTAGAGGCCAGTCTGGTCTACATAGTGAGTTTCAGGCCACCTAAATTGACATAGTGAGACCCTATCAAAAAAAAAAAAAGTGAACTCAGACTTGACTATTAGAGAGCATCTGAGCAAAAGCCAAGTGTGCCTGGCTCTAGTTCACTCCCATGTAACATCACAAACAGGTCCAAGAGCCCAGGACCTAGTCAAAGCCAAGGTGTACTGGGGACAGCAGGCTTGGGTATGTGACTAGGTACTGTCACTGTGGTGCAGGACTCTGCTTTACTGTTGCAGTTCTTTGTGAAGTTTCACCAACTTGTGTGTTCTTCAGGAGCTTCTGTGCCTCGTGGTTTTCATAGAATAGGTGCACACATTGCTGTGTGGTTAACTCTCCACTTCCCATCCCACCATCATTTCTTGACCCGTGTCCAACCAGCCAGCCATTTTAAACTAGCTGATCAATAATGATGTAGTTAACAAGTACCAACCCTTAGTTTGGTGGTCCGACCCAACCCGTCATTTCCTTGGCTAGGTGAATAACATGAGTCACCTTCAGAGTCACCCGTCCTTCAGGTCACTGTTATTACTTGATTACTTAAGCATCACACTTGTCGTTACTAGCCATCTTTACCATTCTCAGGACGTGTCTGCTCTCCCAGGGTTGTGTGAGATGTGCCTAATCCACAGCCTGCGCTTGCCTCCTAACAGTGTGAACTCTTGTGGAACTTGTCTGCCAACGGGCCTCATGCTCTTGCAGAACTTCACTGTTGTCCCTTGGCAGCTTGGTACCTCAGTGTGGACTATGCTGGCACTCAGAGGCAAAGAGGAAGCTGGGTGTTGTGAGGGACCTAAGCACACACCCCCTGGTACAGAGGCAGAGCCTCTGGCTCAGAGGATGTGCACTGGTATAGAGTACTTCAATTGAGGATCCTAAAGGGACTTTTAAAATATGTACACTTTCGAGAGTAACATGAACACTCTCCCCTAACCACCAAACAGGCCAAGAAACATTCTCAGAAGCCCCACCCCATGCCACATTGTCTCCTTGGGTCACATTCTTCTCCACAAGAACCAACCATAATCCCTGACTCTTAGGAGTCATCTATCTTTATGGTTTGATTACCTATGTACAGATCAATATAACCTAGCTTTGCTTCTGGTCATCTATATATGACCAAAATCCCCAGCACTGTATAAACTTAATGTGGATCTGTTATTCCAGCACTTGAGGGGTGGGGGCAGGATCTTCTGTTACATGATGAGTTTGAGGCCAGTGTGGAATACGCGAGACTTTTGTCTTAAAAAAAGAAAAAAAAGTGGAGAAGAGAAATGAAATTTAATAAATAAAAATATTGCTAGATATATTTCTTTGGAGTGTTTAAACATGTAAAAATTGATTCCTAGCTGCAAAATTGCAATGACTGTAGGTAGGTAACAAGAATTAAAAAAAATTGTTTCTCAAAGTTACCTCAAACAGCCCTCAGCAAAATTGTTTCCTGCACATTCATGTTCCCTACAGTGCTGTCCATAATCTTCAAGTGTGGGGTCAACTCAGAAGCCCATCAAAGGACTGGTAAATAAAGTGTTGTTTATTCAAGCATAAAAAGAAAAACACTACTTGTATGCAGGGAAATGAAAGAACTGGAGAGGTTAAGTAAATACTCAGAAAAAGCAAATATTGCATGTTTTCTCTTGTATGCAGAATCAAGATTCTAAAAATAAGACATTAAAAAGGGGGTATTATTTGGAAGACAGAGGGGCCAGTGGGAGACAGGATGAGAGCATAGAGAGCTATCTGTGATTGAGATATGCTATATGCAATTATGAAGACACCATGGTGAAACCCATTATTTAGTACAATTAGCATATGGTAAAATCATCTGAAAAATGTGTCGACTGTGCCCAGAGCCTCTGGCAAGGAGCTGGCAGCTTGGGCTGTTCACAGGGCCGTGTGCTTCAGCCAGCAGACCACCACCCCAGCCAGCTGCAGGGATGCCATCGGCACCAGGCCTCTGCCTTCTTCCAACCACATGGCTTCAAGCCATCAGGATACCCTGCCTTCCTGCCACAGTCCCCCCAACTCTTCTGGACTATTTAAAGTTACTTTTTAAAAAAGTCTGGCCATAGCAGCCTTTGGAAACCTTCCTAAGAGCTCCACAGCCCAATCAGAGGACACAAATGGCTATGGTTTCAGTTACCTGTCTGCTCATTGACCTATGTGCAGTTCCATCAAGGAAGGCAGCTGGGCAGGTCGGTCCCTCTTTAGGCAGTAATGCCCCTCATCACTTTTCCTAAGGTAAGCAAGGCTATGTCTAAGGAATGCTACCAGCATTTCTCTGGCCTCTACAGAGCTTCTGGTCATCAGGCCTCTGCCTTCTGAAGAGGAGCGTGTGTGTATAATCCCCAGTGGCTGGCTGGATGTCACGGAAATCTCCCCACCCCCCATCTGTTGCTGGCTTCCTCTACTGGTGTATCACCTGTCTTCAACAACTCTACCCCTAGTCTATATGCACATTGTGGGCCCAGGCTTTGCTTTCTTCTCCACACTCCTGCCCCCTCTAATCCGGGCTATATTCCCACCATGCTCTAAGTGATTTAATGCATGGTAACACCAAAATGTCCACTGAGTTCTAACAATACTTTGAGTACAGCCCTCTGTTTGCTGTTTGGATGGACTTTCTGCTTTAGAGTACTTTTAGGTTCACAGATAAGAAGAGTTCCCAGATAGCCCTTCTTCAAATACAATCACGTCAACTATCAACAGTCATCCGTTTGCCACAAGAGATGAACCTATCTATACTCACCACCCAAAGGCCACAGTTGACATCGATGCCTTGGTGTTATACATTGTATGTGTTTGGACCACTCTGTAATGTGAAGCAACTACACTGATTCCTCCTCAACTCCCTTCCATCTGCTGTAACTGCTCTGTTCACTGTCATGGCTAGACTACACAGTATGTGCCCCTTTCAGACTGGCTTCTGCATGTAAATCTCATGTCTTTATTATAGCTCATTTCACTTTAGCGCTTAGTGACCGCCACTGTTCGGAGGTCACTATTTACCTGTGTAAATACTAAAAGACATCTTGGTAACTTTAAAGTTTTGTCAATCACAGAGGATGCTGTTGTAAACACGCACATGCAGGTTTGGGGTACTTCAATAAAGCTGCTGGAGGGGTAGAGGAAATGCAGTGCCTTTCAAGTGGCTGTACCATTTTTCACTCTTGTCAGCAATCAAGAGTTCTGGTTGCTTCACATCCTAGGCAGGATTTGGTGTTTGGTGCATTCTAATAAATGTGTAGCGATGTTCTTTCATTTTAATGTAGGGATATAACTGTATTTATTTTGGAGACTATGTAGCCTTGGCAGGCTTAGAGCCTGATGTGGACCAGGCTGGTCTTGAACTCAGAGATCCCCCTCCTTGCATCCTGAGTGCTATGACTAAATGTATGAGCCACCACAAAAGCACTTTACTTTTGATTCAAGCAATCATTTCCACTCCAGTCTCTGTGGGTTTAGGAGGTGGGCACTATGTTTTAAGTTTGCTGAGCAAAAGCAGGTAATCTTGTTTCATTATTTTAAAAAATGGCACTTACAAGCAGGCCAGAGGGTTAATAACTCTCTCTTCCTTTCAAATACAGGTCAATGCAGAGGGAACACCAGATCAGGTTTTTCTTCAACTCTGCACAGCTATTGACTCTGTCTTCTAAAGGAGAAAATACGCAATTGCTAAGGAAAGTAGCGACAGAAAAACATGAAATTCACCCCTTCATGAACATACTTCCCTTTGTCCTCACCATCCCAGCAGGCTGTTTCCTTCCCAGCTCAACTCACGGGAGTTATCTGGAAGCCATGCATGGTATCTCTGGGACCGTCCACCTCTTCCTCCTGTAGACAACCATCCCCTTTGATATGGTACACTTGTTTTTCTGTCACCAGGCTGTATCTCAGAGCAAAGTCAGGATGGGAAGAGCAGTGTGGGATCTGTTTGTGCTAGGTGTGCCCCAGGGCCGGCTGGAGTCTGATCCATCACACAGGGAGAAAGTATCAGTTTCCTTCTTACCCATTTATTTGTTCCTCCCGGACATGGGTCCTTAGCATGGTGGCAAGCTTGGACACGTCATCCTGTACTGGCTCCTTCTCCAGTTCCACCCATGAAGGGTCCAGAGCTCTGGTGGGACCTTTAACTGCCCTGTGGCGCAGAGGCACCACACCAGTAGTACTTGACAGAAATGTTTCAAAATAAGACACCATCCAGCTTCTCTAAGGGAGCACAAGAGGGCAATCAGTACTGTCCATTTTGGGAAGCTACATGGAACAGTGTGATAAAAGCTAACACATCTGAGCAACTGTACAAGCCACTCTCCATGTGGTGGTGCGTCTCAACAATTCCATAAATTAGTATTAGAGACCAGAAGTAACTTAAAAGTAGGAGAGATGATTGTTACTTCACTCACTGGACCAAACCGTCTTGTAGTTCTGATCTGAGATGACTACTCCCTGACATATTGCCAAGTCAAAAGACAGGAAGAGTATCCTAACCAGTGCTGGGGACAGGCTTGTGCGTGGGTGTCCTGCGCTGTGTCCTGCTCCCTGGGAAAACACCTGCACCACACCACTGAAGCATGGGTCTTTTGTGCTGAGCTCTTGGACTGAAGCTGCTGCCATCTTCTGAAATACCTGCATCTTGCACTCTATCACTACACAACACGCAGTTTGGTTTGCATGATTCTTTTCCTCAGTGAGTGTGCAAATACAGAGATGTTTCCAGGACAGAACTGTATTTTTAAAATCATTTTTTCCTCAAAACAGTTATGTAGAAATGAAATAAATGGAAGCCAGGATGACTCTTTCTCTATTTATTTGTAACTCACATCACTCTGGAAAGCCTCTGAAAGCTTTCATCCAAACAGAAGCAAACACAGTCGAAGTTTAAATTATGATCCACTTATATGGTTTGAACTTTGGCCACAGACCAGATCTGAGCTATTACAGAGAAATTGTTAATATATTCATGATACATGGTCATTTTCATATTTCTTTTCCCCTAGCACTGGTTCCTAAACAGAAATGTCAGTGTGTGCTAGACAAGAAATTAAGTTTCTTTGGTTACAATTAGGCCTCTATTACCAGAAAGGGTGCATCATGTTCCCAAATTCACACAGCTGTCAACTGCTTACATTACCCCAAGCTGTCACACTCTTGACAGGGGACATGAATATCTGAGCAAAGATGGAAAGTGCTGCTACAGGGTAAAAACTTTAACAAGTGATTCCACACAAAACACACGCTGGCAAACACTGTGCCCCAGGTCTGGATGAGGAAACGAGGCAGCAACACACAGGCGGGCCAGCCCGGGCTTCCAGAGGGTGGTCGGCAGCTACTCTGGAGAACTCCAACAGAAATCAGTACCTGGAATGCAAATCTGTTTTCCAGAGAACAGCTAAAGCACACATTGCTCTTGTGAACGGCTCCAAGCGACATCACCATGTTAAAGTCATAGGTTTTAAAACATGAAAGGACCTTAGCACTTTCCACCTTGTAAAAGGTTGTGCATGTATGTGGACAACTTCAGAACACAAGTGTAAACTCCCTGGCTATGACCTCTGTTCAAGGCTATACCTGAAATGGTCCTGTGCCCTCCTTGACACCATCAACTGGACCCTCCCTCTCAGGCCACACTGCCTGTCTTCCAAGTTGCCCGAGCAAACCAAGTTCTTCACTGGCTCTGGGCCCTTACCACTGGCAGCCTCTTGCCTTTCCCTACAGCTGATCCACACAGCTAGTTCCCATTCGCCAAACTAATTACCCTTGCCAATGAGAGTTTCTCAGCCCATTCAACCTAAAATGGCAATGCTCTTCACAGTCGTATTATTTTTCTTCAAATATTACTTTTATTTAATTTAGGGATATTTAAGTTTATTTGCATATTGTTGTCTTCTGTGTTAGTCTATAAGCTCCACAAAGGCCTGGATTTTCTATCGCAAGAGTTCCCCAACACATCTGTTATACTGAGAACTAACAGGTTTTAATTCTCAGGGCCTTCTATTTTTCATTACATGTAGTTAGTATCGTTCCTAGAACTCAATCACAGGTACTCCACTTCCCCAACTGTGACTAAGACCCAAAATGTCACTGCACACCCGAGAGTCACACCCACGATGAATGACCTGACTGGCTGAATTACATCCTACAAGGTGGACGCAGAGGCTGTCCTCTAGGGCATGGCAAAGGACCTCCTGAGACAGGCCTTCCAAGAGTTACTGGCACCTCATGTATTGGGCCCCACTACCTTCTAAAGAAAAAAGAGTGTAACTTTCCAAAACACTGGGTCACATAACCAACAAATATTTGTAGAGAATCTGTTAAAATGTCAGAGCCTAGAGACACAGACATGGACTGTCTTCTCAAGAAGCTCCATGCGACACACCTCTCAGAAATCGATCCATTTCACAGGTACATAAGCCCTGTAAGCAAAGCAGTGGGTCTGGGTTTTCTCTGAGGTCCTATGAACAACAGTAACTAACTCTTCCACGGAAAACCAAACCTTAGAGCTTACAAAGGACAATGCACTGGAGACGCTTGTTCCCTCCAGCACACCCACAACAATGGGTTTAAACTTGGCTATTCACAGTAAAAAAGTTCGTTCATTCAGCATTATGTCACAAGGCTGTCTGGGAAAGTTCACAAAACAAGACTTATCTATTACAGCGGTGTGCCACTTTCTGCCAACCTTTAAAACTGTTCCTCAGACCTCAGTCAACTGTGTTCTGTGATTCACTGTAAGTGAAAGGAAGAAGAGAAGTCAAGGAATACTATGGGGCTGGGTGGGAGGCAACGGAGATGCATGTGTACTCCTGTAAGTCACAATGGTGGGGTACTCTGGTGCACTCTCCAGCCACACACAGGCCTCTCTCTCGTGTTACGAATGTGGCCATGGGCCCGGGTCTGTACTCCAGCAATACACAAGAAAAAGGGCATGGAAAACAGAGTACCTGACAGTGGGGGTGTTCTTGCTTGGGAAACCAAGCATAACACAGGGAAAAATCTTAAAGACAAATCTCATCACTTCACTAACAATACGACCCTCAGGTGAGGCATTTCATTTCTTTCTGGCTAGGTCTCCCACAAAAAGAGTCATCAATGAACCTGCCTCACTGGGTTGTGACTCCAGTGAGCCGCCACACGCTTGCTTTGGGCACAGTAAGTGCTGTACCAGCACTGCTATTGGTGCCTCTCCCTAACACCAGAGCAATGGTTTTTGGTGTGTTATTAGTAGCAAACACCTTGAGCATCATATGCCATGAGGTAAACCTGACCTACTAAGACACTTGACAACACTGCTTCTCAAGCACAACTCTCAGCTGGCTGTCGGCAGCCAGTATTCCTTGTGGACAGATGGAAGGTCTGCTCACCAAGAAGAGCACTGCCCACTCCTGCAACCCTCAAATAAACACAAGAAAGCATTCCCACCAAGCCACAGGGATGATGAGCTTAGAGCAGAAAAATCCAAAACACATACATCTTCTGTTCAAACAGGAAAAACCCACATCACTACCTCAGTCTTAAAACTGTCTACTCTGCTGATGTTATTACAGCCTATCACTCATATCCCCTTCTAAAGTGTAGCTCAAGCTTTATGGGATTTCTGGATAGACATGAACTGCTCTTCAAAACCATCTGGAACTATTTCTGTACAGACAGATGGAAGGCAGCCCTCTGACATGTGCACTGAGCACACAGTATAGAGACACCTATTTTAACTGTCTCTCCTTCACTAATGACCCAGAGATAAAAGCCTATCAACTTTTCTTTCTGAGTACAATAGACTGCATCAATATGACCAGTGATACATAATCAATATATTATTTAAACTTCTCATTTCCATATTTAAAATTCTGTATTTTTCTTAATTAAAAAATTCAGGGTAGATTTTAATACCTTGCCAAGTATTAAAAAGAATTAGTAAATAATGTTCCCTGAACTTAAAAACAGGAAAAACAAACAATGCTAAAAACAAGACTAGTATAATACTTACTTAATCCACTATAGAACATACTGTCTTTTCCTAGTTGATAATTTTCGGAAATCACCTGTTTCTATACATGGGGACTTAATTTTGTCAGGATGAACTACTCGAGTAGAATTTCTGACTGACACTCAGGTTCCACATCTGGATATCAGTGAGCACCTCTGCTGTGCAGTGTTTCAGCACGCTGGGTGAGAACACTAACACCTCTAGCAGGTTGCAAGCTCACGCTCTTTTCCATAATATATTCTTCACCCTTTATAAAGAACAGAAAGCAAATACAGATGAAAAACAGACTTTGAAATGATAAACTCTAGTTTTAACACTTGTTGAAAAAGGAAGCCACAACAAGCATTCTATAATATAAACAAACATATCCACATAGTTTATTTCTCACAGTTCTCCCGACAAATGAACATTATTCAAGAACATACTGTATACACAGAGAAGAAACATACAAAATGTTTTAAATGATGCACAACAAAATCCAGCAGTATAAAAGAATGCGTGTGAACTCTTGCTCACTGTGCAGACTACATTTAATCACTCATTAAATAGTAATAAAAATACAATCTTTTATGGATCTTGTGCAGACTACAAAAGGGAAAAATTATCACCATATATATGATTTTATATTAGGCAGTTTTCTTTGACGAGTTGTGCTGACAACTCCAAATACAGAGGCAGAAGGCTGTGTATTTAAAGGGTTAATGTGTGAATCAGACTTACACAGTCACTACCACTGGCACTTTTCACCATAGTCTGTACACATCACATGATCATCTTATATAACATGACATTTAAAAAATATATCTGTGTGACGACTTCATGACATCCACACCCCATGAGCTGGTTACAGAAGCAAAGCACAGCTACCTTATGCTTTGCTCTTGGTAAGGACAGTTCATCGTGATTAAAAGTTAGGTATCAAACCGTTAAGCAGCTCCAGTCTACTAAAGGCCCTCAGTGACCACCGGACAGTGAGTTCTTTTAGAGTACACATCCTAGAAGCAAACACCATCATTGGTTAAAACTTCGTCTATAAGTCAGTTTCTGCGCTGACAACTATTTCCACAAAACTGAAAGCTACTGAACTGATTTAATAGAAATACTTTGTCTTCCACCATCATATTATGACTGAGGTCTTTGAAACCTTTGGAATTTACTCTCGCATGAATGCGTGTTCTCCATTCCATCTCACCCATTTAAGATCACCACCTACACGGCTTTAGAGTGGTGGTGAAAATTTCACCAGGGAAACTCTCAGCTCACCAGGAATGTTCAGCTGCTGATCTACAGCCACACGGTGCAGAGCTGTACTTGACGAGAACACTCGGGGAGCTCTCATGCTGTGAGTGTCCGAACTGCGCACACCATCAACAACGAGGCCGCTGCTGTGCTGACGAGAACTAGTGCTGTCGCGCTCTTCCACGTCATCTGTTGGCTGGGAAGTAGTTGGGGTCGAGATAACTATAACTAGTGCCCTGGGACACACAGTAGTCTCTGTCTAAGAATGTCTCTGACTTATACACAGGTTCTAACTGGTGATCTTCCTTGTGAATATCTGTTTCATGTGGGCTGCAAGGAGAAAAGACAGAGACAGACTCATTATCACATGACTCCAGATGCACTCCAATCTACCTGTCACAAACTGACCCCTTGGAAAGCTCTAACAGAAAGCTGCTGAGATCTGAAGTGATTAAAGGAAAATTTTAATTGCTTAGAATAAAATCTAAAACGTAAAAGAGTAGTTACACTTTGAAGAAGTTTGAAAGTAAAGTTCACTGCTTGAGGTTCTTGTCCCCAAATAAAAAAACACTTACCAGTCTGAACAAGAATCACAGAAATCCAAAGACATTTCTGGAGGACAATCCTGGCAGTGCCACCGGACACCCTGGATAGGCTCTACACCACAGTTATCACACTGCAACAGACGTAGAAAGGCAGAGTACTTGGCTATGTTTCTTTTCTATTAGGACATACCCTTTCCCCAAGCTGTAGAGAATATAACACACTGGCTTAATTTAGACACATTCCCAGTGAAGTAGATAAAGGTTTATCCATGCAAGATCAGACTACTGGTGGATGAGAAATAACCTATGTATAACCAAGAAGTGTTTAAGTCAATCACCTTCAACTTGGGCATTTTGCCAACCATTCACTTGAAACCAGTGTGTGACTGTGAACACCTGATTCACTCAAACTAGACCTAGAGCTGCCCAGGCATGTCCTGGCAGATACCCAGACGGCATCCAACTCTTCTCTGGACAGTCCCCAGACTGAACCCCTGAGAAGAAAGCCTATGAGGACAAGAAGAAAGGTGCAGCTTGTTCTCCATAGGGTAATGCATTACAAGACCCCCTCAGTGCACCCTCAGGGTGGAATTTTGGAAATCAAAGTGTGGTGGTTTGAATGAGAATGACTCTGTAGGTTCATATATTTTAGTGCTTGGTCCCCAGTTGGTGGAACTGTTTGGGAAGGATTAGGAGGTGGGCTTTGAGTTTCAAAACCCAAGTCTACCCTAGTATCTTTCTGACCACTGCCCCCAGATCAGGATGTAAAGCTTGAAACTACTGCTCTGGCACCATACCTGTCTGTTTCCCACCATGACAGTCACGGATTCACCCTCTAAAACTGTAAGCAAGCCCCCAGTTAAGTGCTTTCCTTTATACGTTTCCTTTGTCATGGTGTCTCTTCACAGCACTAGAACAGTAACTAAGACATAGAGTAAATCTCATTTCTAGATTCTCTGATGACACACTGCCCAACACGCCATGGCTGAAGACGCAGTTTCCTCTCCAAAATTCTAGAAGCCAATTAGGAAAATCTCTTAAAGATGAGTAAGGTCACTGAAGGGTCAAAAGGAAAGGGCTACTCCAAAGACCAGCAACAGTCACAGCATGCATCAACACATCTATGTACACAGCCCACAGCAACACTACACTATGGCCTTGCTGAACTTCCTCCAACCTCACTAAGTACAGCCACTTCTGATGGCTACAGTCTATCTTCACAGTGCCAGACGATTCAGGCAGGACACACTTTCATATACTCCTCAGTCTCCAAGATGTTGCCCATCTCTGTTCTTACCTTCTTCTAATCTAGTCCTCACACTACAGCCAGATTATCTCTGGCCCCACATCACTTACATAACTGTATTAAAATACATGAATAAATTGCTTTACAATATTTAGTAACAGTGAACGATGAACTGTGAAGTTTAAACCCAATGCTTTTCTGAAAGCTAGCAAACCATTTTCTTGAAATGCAAATTTCCTGTTATTCTCTGTTCTAAAATCTTCCATTATTTAAATTCTTTAGAAAAAATCCCCGGGGCTGGAGAGATGGCTCAGAGGTTAAGAGCACTGGATGCTCTTCCAGAGGTCCTGAGTTCAATTCCCAAGAACCACATGGTGGCTCACAACCATCTGTAATGAGATCTGGTGCCCTCTTCTGGCCTGTAGGCAACATGCAGACAGAACTCTGTATACATAATAAATAAATAGATCTTTAAAAAAAAAAAAAGAAAAAAAGAAAGAAAAAGAAAAAGAAAAAGAAAGATAAAAGAGAAAAAATCCCCAACTTCACATATCCACTGACTACTTTTATGTGCTCTTTAGGTATATTCAGCTATTTCATTTGTTTAACATCTCAAGGATTTTATTTTATTTTATTTTTAAGACAATCTCACTACATAGCCCTGGATGGCCTCAAACTCACAGAGATCCACCTGACTCTGCTCAGATGAAAACTGGGGAAGAAGGAACTGAGTCCAACTCTTCTCCCTCCCCAGCCTCCAGCACTAGGAGAGCATCTGGCATGCGTGCAATGAATGGCTCCTCTATCAGCCTCCTGAAATGATGCAACTCAACAGGAAACGGGAAGTATGTTCATGGACAGCTGGGACTAGGGGAGCAGCAGATGAACTTCATCCCAGTTTACTGCACATGATAAGACAACTGTGTGCTGTCTTCTCCACACAGAACAGAGACTGTAACACCCACACTGTGGGCACAACTTTGCATGTATGCATAAAAGAATTACCAAGAAACTTACTACCCTTTCCCCGAATGAATGCTTATCGATTTCAGAGTTGAATACTCCAGATACTCCTATTCACTCTTTTAAAAATTAGATCAAGTTGCTTACCTTAAAGCCCACATGTTGCACAAACCCACTTTCTGCTTGCATTTGCTGAAGTTTCTGCTTTTTTAACTTTTTAAACTGTAATAGTTCTTTATATTCAGGTAAACTCCTATACATGACAGGAATGCTTTCCTCATCCTGTTAAAAAGGACAAAATATAAAAGTGTTAGTTTGATAATTAAAATGGACTAAGTGTAAGAAACACAACACTAATTATTTTCTACTGACATCCTCACTTTTTAGACTCAGACGATGACGACCACTGTGTTCGGTCCCTGGCAGCCGGGCTGCACTAACCTCCACCTCTGCTGCCCAGCACTGGGCTGACAGGCATGCCATCAGGCCCAGCTGTCCACACTGTCAGGTCCTCGCGCTTATGCACCAAGCACTTGACACCGGAGCCATCTCTCTCGTTAAGTGCTATTCCAAGGCTGAACTGCACTGCCTCACCACGTGAGGAGATGCGCTGTGACGGCACCTCTGTCACACAAGGACGAAAACCCACTGTCACCAGGCCTACTTCAGAAGCTCCATGGTAGCCTTCCCTGCTCTGTAGTGATTTCCTTTTTCTAGCCTAACAAATTTCACATTTACCTCTGTAAACATAGTATTTTTTTTTAAACAAGCAAACCAATCTCTGCCCTTGTTTTATATTCTGTATTTGTAATGACTGACTAAAAACAGCATATTTTTTCACTCAAGGAGATGAACTGAGTTACACTGACTATTTAGAAAACAGTGTGAATTATATAAATACTTCAAGACGCTCATAAAACACCTTAGGAATCAGAGTACACAGATTTTGCATGGTGCTTTTGAATGAAACTGCTGGTCAGTTTCAGGGTTGGAGGAATCATTGCTGGATTTCACACCCTGTGGTTCAAAGACCATTCATTAACGCGGGGCAATGCTAAGCCCCTCGGTGTCCAGTCCTCTGTCGTGACCTCTCTGCTCTCTCTGTCCGTTCCACTACAGTGACTTCCCTCGTCTTTCCCTGGTCTTCAACTAGTGCGCTCTGCTCCGAGCATCACCGCAAGCCCCTCTCACTGCTCCTTCTCATCCTCCTGCTGGCTCACCTCAAACTGGTTTTCAAAAGCCTACTGAGATTTTAATCATTATCTTGCTTTTGTATTTTCCTAATCTTGCCCTGCTACCGAGGATCCTTTGCAATCGAATGACTGATCCCATGACCACTAGTTTCCTAAATATGCCCTCCAGCCACTGCCCCGGGTTCCATTAATTCTCAATCCCGGACCAGATAGAAATCCCACCCCCCTCACCCTTCTGTCATGGCAAGTATCATTAACTACCGTGTGTATTCCACATCCGGGAAACGGGTGCTGATAGAAATTGTAACAACTACCCCAGATAATACAATTAGTTAGTGAAATTAATTAATGAGTGGATGACTTGAACCCTTACTTTCCTAATAAGTCTTAAGTTTTCTCATGCACATCTAACTAATTCTGTCCTGATATCACATTTTCTCAAATCCGTCATCTGGTGTCCATTCCCACCATTCCTTTAAACTTTCTGCAGCTTCCTATGGAAGTGCCAAGGTCTTCAGCTAGATAAGATTCTTCAGTCTCACATTGCACTACTGTCTCTTTCCTCCATCTCGCAGTCTGCACGTTTGGTACAGGTATTTCCCCCCCAAACAGTTGTTCACTCTGCAGATGGGTACATCAACAGCCACAGAAAGACCTCCAGCAAGGGAAGCCGTCTGTGTACTTCCACTTGGTCACATCTGTACAGACAGGGAGCGATGGTGGGCACTAGGAGCTGGGAGGAGTGTGGAGACGCTGTCTGCCTCAGTATCAGGAAGTGGGGGGGGGAATTTTGGAATCTGTACAGTAACACAAATGACTTATTAACACTACTCAACTGTGTACTCAATAGCTTTCTGAGTTACAGCATTTCAATTTTACTTAAAAAGGACTAATTTCAATAAGGCTAAGGTGGACTACAGATGTTTCAAACTGAGGAGTAGATTATGCACATGTAATTTCTTTAGCTGCTGCGTCTTTGGAAAGAGAAACCTATACATGTTACCACCAGAAGATTCATAAATACACATTTTAAAACAGCTATGTGGATCAGAAGGGCATGGTGATACATGCTTGTAATTCTAGCTCTGAGTATGCTGAGGCAGAAGGATTATCATTTCAAGACTTTCCTAGGCTATAAAGAAAGATAAGAAATCAAATCTAATTTAATTTACCACATTGTCAACTTAAAAATAATTTTTTTTTTGTACTGGGAAATGAATCAAGGACCTTGCACATACTCCCCAAATGATAACCACTGAATGCTTGTTTTAAATATTCTGCCCCACCCCTCCTCACATGGCTACCCTTTAGTCACTCTCTCAGGTCTCCCTCTTAAGTGACTATGAACACTCCCTTTACTCCTCTGACGTATTTTAACCCCTGCTTACTGATGTGACCAGTCAAGAAGCCCAAGATAGAAGAACTAAGACATATGTATGTTCACAGTTCCTAGCACAATCCCTTACATAACACATTTAGGTAAACAGTTCGTCAAATGAATCATTCTAACAATCACAAAGTACAAAATCACAGATAAAAGATGTAGCTCAAGACTCAGCACGAGTATTTCCAGAAGACAAGTTCAAAAGGAAAAACAACTCAACAATACAACCACTACATGGTTATTTAAGAGACAGAACAAAGTTTCTTGCTAACTTTCCATTAAAATCTCCTGTTCTGATTCTATGCAATCAAAGTATTAGGACACATTCCCCAAGCAAGGAATCAACCCTTTCCCAGGAAATTCACAACAGGAACAAGTCAAATGACACAGAGGGATGCAGCGGACACATCCACACTGTGGCACATTTGTGCACAAACCACCCAGCTTTCAGAGCAAGCAGTAAGGGCAAAGAAAATGAAGGGGGTTCTTCACCCCCACCTCAATTTACTGCCATTCTCTGGATCCAAACAAACACATCTAAACCACCCCAAGTTTGTGAGTGTAGCTCAAGCTGGTAGTGTGCTTGCCTAATGTGCACAGGGCCCTGAGCACATGTTTGTACACACACCATGAAATGACTGAGGCAACTAGAGACTCCATATACAAAGAGTTAGCTCCTCAAAAACTTGAGCTTGAGCCGGGCGGTGGTGGTGCACGCCTTTAATCCCAGCACTCGGGAGGCAGAGGCAGGCGGATCTCTGTGAGTTCGAGGCCAGCCTGATCTACAAAGTGAGTTCCAGGAAAGGCGCAAAACTACACAGAGAAACCCTGTCTCGAAAAACAAAACAAAACAAAAACAAAAACAAAAACAAAAAAACCCCCGAGCTTGATGTCTGGAACTCCTTCCAAAACAATCTGAAGTGGAACTGAGGGGGAAGACACGTAAACCAGACTACTGCCAGGTGACAATTATTATAGCTGGGTGACAGAATGTGGGTTCTCTGGGCTGTTCTCACTACTTAAGCATATGTTGAATTTTTTTCATGAAAAGCAGAGCATATTAACTTTACATTTGACTTGTTGTTGAAAAGAGGACACATCAGCAATCTCTGAAGAGAAGGACTAATCAGAAAATCATGTACTCTCATGATGCACAGTCATCTCTATAGAAACAGGTAACTAACTTACCGATGCCTCCTCTGCAGCAGTATTCATGTGGCCGTGAAAACAGGACCGGTCATCATCTTCATCCATATACACCGGCGGCTCATGTGACGTCATGAAAGTGGAAGGTTTAAAGAGGTGCTTATTAAGGGGGTGCTGTCGTCTGCTTGTTGAAGACTACGTGAGAAAACATGTCTTATTGCAACAGTGAAAAATCATTAACGGAATCAAAAGTACAAAAACACGCATGCATTGAACTCTTATGGTCACCTTATACTGAAAATCAGAGAATAAAATGGCCTAAGTCAGATTAGTAACTGTCCAGTGAGAGAGAAGTTGCCAGAATATTTGAGTGTTGAAAAAGAATCACCTAACACCAAGTAACTGCTGCTTTAGAACAGTATCACTGAGTCCTCACAACATCCCTACAAAGTCATCTTTAGAGATGAAGAACAGGCACGAGGAGGCCGAGTTTTGTGGCGAGGGCAGTGTAGCTAGATGATGGCAGAGTTGGTGCAGACACCACTCATGACTAGAATACACCCCAGACGTGAAGAACCACTGGGGAGCCACCATCTCAGCCATTTCAAAATTCAAACTCTCCCAGGGTCAGGACCATTATGGCTGTGGCTACACTAGACCTCCAGAGCCACAGTGTCTGTGAACTTACAACAGACTACACACACATACACACACACACACACACACACACACACACACACACACACACACACACACGATGGAACACATTGAGGTCCTTGTGGTCATTACTTACTCTTGGTTGTAAAAACACAAAGAAAATAACACAATAATAAAATAAATTCAGAAAAATTAACTTGGGGTTGGGGATATAGCTCAGTGGCTGAGCACGTGCCTAGCATAAACACAGCCCTGGGATTGACCTACAGCACTGGCGATGGGGGGGATAATAACCATGAAAAGTATAGCTGTTAGTCTGAACACTGGTGTGCAAGGTTCCAGCATTCCAAGGCTATAATATAAGAGCTGAATATACCATTAGTACTTAAAACAATTAACAAATTAAAACAAGCTTGAAAAGCTTGGTTAAAAACAACTTCAAAAACCCATGAGGCTGGAGAGATGGTTCAGGTGTTAAGGGTACTTACTGCTCTTACAGAGTGTTTGAGTTTGACTCCCAGAACCCACACAAGTGGCTCACAACCTCCTAAAACTCCAGCTCTGGGAGAACCCAATGCTCTGGCCTCTGTAGACACCAGCATTCATGTCCACATACCCACACACAGACATATAATTTAAAAAGTAAAATAAATCTTAAACTAGCATCCACCAGGAAGGTAATGTTCACTTCCTGTATGTGAAGAGGGAGAGTTGGTGGAAGAAAGGAAATGCCATGAGGATCTACCAGGCTAACCGAAGCGGCCAACTGTGCTTTGGTTTTGCTAGTCTTACTGACTGCACACGAATGCAGTGCTCTGTACATCAGAGAGAGCTTGCTTCACTAGAGGGCAGTGCAAAGGCGAGGCAGCAATAGAGAGGACAGGTCGCAGAACTCCTTACTTACCGTGCATGCAAAAGGCCTAGGGTCAACCCCTGACAACCTCAGGGGTTGAAGGGGACAAAAAGGCTGCTTGGGACCAACTAGGAGACCAGCACAGTGGCACCATCTACACTTCCAGGACTTTGCTTCCCAGCAGAGGCCGGAGGACCACCACAAGCCTTCATCTACACAGCAACTGAGAGTCCGTCTCAAAAGCAATGGCTCTCAGCTTATTAGTTTGTGACGAGACGATTTACATGTTATTATGGCTTAGTACACCTATGTATGAAAAGGGTTGAGAATGATGCCAAGTTCCTCACTAAGAGCCACCTGTCACTGTCCTCCCACACGGAAGGGGACAGACCGACAACTCTACAAGGGCAGTGAGGCCAAGACTTCAGTCACATTTCCAGTCTACGCAGCAGGGCAGGAAGAGAGCTGGCCTACACTTCAGATCCACACCTTACAAACTTGAACTGCACGATGATGATGACGACGACATTCCTAACACAGAATTGGTACAAAACCCCTTCAAGTAGTACTCATTCATAGTACTTCCAAGAAAACAATGAAGAACTGTGAAAACTCAGAGTATTTTTCTAAGTAGCAACAATGGAATCTTATTCTGCATTTTACCCAACACAGTGCCATGCCAACAAGAAGAGGAGTGCAGCCTCACAAACTCACACCCACACCACAGTTCTGAATTCAATGAGCTTCAACTAAGGTTTGCTTGTCTCTGCTCCTTACCTTTTTAGAGTATATATATAAGTTAGGTGTTCGGCCTGGAACTGGAATGCCGGCTTTAGTTAGCTTTATGAAATACTTCTGTACACGACTGGCAACCTAAGGAAACATAACAGTTCTTTTAATATAATGAAATGATGTGATATTTGTGAAGTTTTAAATGATAACAATCAAATCAAAAAATAACTTTTAAACAGTCATCAAAGACATCTGTATTTTAAAATCTTGACAAAATCATTTCAAGTAAATTTACATTTGTGTGATTTCAAAGCTACACCCTTATTTTCACGGGTGAACACTGGTGAGCACAGCAGGAAGCCCATCTATTGGTAATACAGATGGGCGTGAGGAAGCTGCTGGGTTCGTGTTCAGAAGGCAGCAGGATGACATTAATGCGATGCCCACAAACCCACTAGCACGGTCTAAGCAAAAAGACAGAGTCAGCACGCTCACTAAGCACTCACTATATATATTTTTTAGTGTCTTGCACTGATGCAAAGCAGGGTTACTTATGCTGATCAATTTAAACCTCCACACACTAGAGCTATGGTAGCCATTGTGCCAGCATGACTGCAGAACTGTCCCCTAAAAAGCCTCCACACACCCAGCCTGCAGCCCTTGCCATCACCTGCTTGGCTGTCCGGTTGCCCAGCTCATCTGCAATCTTCTGCCACCGCCGAGACTCTACCTCTTCAGGAGGGTATTTCAGGAGGAGCTGTTCAAGTTTTTTCTGCACCAAACCCAAGACCGAGTTTTAAGTAAAAAAAAATGTATTCCAATTAAAATTCTGGATTTCTAAATAAATGCATTCATATTTTATTCAAAGCACAGTGCTGCTTTCCCAACTCTGGAGCTCACATTATTAGAGACTCTCAAAGGAGAAAACGGTTCTAGTTAGGAACTTAGGATGCCACAGGCAAATGAGATTAGCGAGGACACCTATGAAAGCCTCCTCCAGGATTTTCAGTCACCTCAGTGACAAAGCAGTACAAGAGAACAGAAGAGAAATACATCGAGGGGGTACACAGCTGAGCAAACGCAGCTCCCCAGCTATCTCTGCACCAAATGTGCAGAGGATCCCCTGCTGCAGCATTAACAGAACCATGCCAGTTCACTGGATTTAGAATATCAAGAGTCTTCCCTCTTGTGTGTGATCTGTCATTCACGCATCTGACTGGATACTAAAACTCAGCTTCTAACACTCACACAAACCCTAAAGATACACAACCAAACTTAACACATCACATAAGCTCACACTCAATTACAGCTGGGGCAAAACCAGCCTTCAGCACAGGCAATCTGATATGAGTATTACATGCCAGTCTGGGATCTCAACTCCCGGACAACAGAAATTAAAACACAATTTGAAGGATCTTTGCTTGTCTTGAGGCTTTTCTCTCAAATCTGCTTTTAAGAATATCCACCCATTTCTAGCCTCCTTCCCAACCCAGGGTTTTTCTTTAAGAATTATCCTTAAACAGTTCATACACCTTCAAAATCCAAAATTCTTAAAATATGCCAAAAGGTGTATAAAAGTAGTATTTTAAACTCATGATTACAAGGAACTGCAGTGCAACAGCAACCCTGCCTGGAGGTGCCAATTCTGCTAGTAATAGTTTAGACGGCTTTTAACTCAAACAAGCAAGACGTAGGCATCACCTGTTCCTCAACAGTCCACAGCTGGTTGAATGTTTCAGGTTTGGTGTCATCACACAGGCGACCTCTTATCATCTGCATATATATAAAAAAAGCTTCTTATAAATGGAAAACATCAAGTATATAGCCAAAGAGCACACACGGAATGTTTTAGAATTTCCAAAATATCTTTGCATATTTTTCAATATATACATCACCTATTTACTGATTAAATGTTTTTTTCATATTCTTGTATTTCATTGGGTTTTAAACACTTAACAATCCTCATATAAATAAATGATAGCAAATCATCTCTAGAAACAAGAAATGTGGGTTCAAAACTGAGAAGTAACAAGTCCTACAGAGACAAGGCCACATCTGAAATCCTGATTACACTCCACAGTGCCACTGTACTAGGCACAGTACCCACAATGCCCATCTAAAATCCAGAGAGACCCTACAATGTGACCAATACCAACTCCATTTATAAGAGGCTGCAACTTGAAGACTGGAACACACACAACTAAAGTGTCACATCTAGCAGTTTGGACGCAGATTTAGGTTTCTGGTTACCTTGAAAGTTTATGGTCCCATTATTTTTCAGTAAATGACTCATTTTAAGAACACAAATCAACAAAATGTTAAACATTTTTATGCTACTCAGATATTCCACACTAATTACCTGAGGACGGCTATGGGAGCCTTCTGGCCCATCACTCAAAGGCAGCATGGAGTAAGAAAGGGCCTCTCCATCCTTCTTAGGGTCTAAGGGACTTTTCGGTCTAGCAGGCAAGCCTACTAAAAATAAAATCATACAGAATTAATGATTCAAGCAAGACACTGCAAGACATTTTCCTCATTCAATTCTTACCATGTAAGTTCTTACCTTTATCAAAAACTAACTTGACTCTCCTAGTATGTCTTTTGCGATTTTTAAATTCTCTTTCAAAGTTCCCAAGGCTGTTGGTATACTGGTCCCACACAATCTCAGGCAACTGAACAACTCTCTGTGGGTATGGAAGCCCTATATCGGCCTGGGAAAAAGACAAAAAAAAAAATATCAGAGTGCCAATCCACATTTAATTCAAGAAGATAATAGGTAAAATAAAAATGCAAGTGGCACACTGTAAACTCTACTCCTAGGGTGCTAAACAAACTACACAGAGATACTGTGCCGCAACAGTATCGTAAACACATAAACACACACACAAACACCAAACACCTGTCAGCTCTAGTAACAAGCATACCGCGTGTGCTAAATGCAACAGATGAGACTCTGAGACATACTCATTTGGACATTTAGCCTCGAGTTTGTGGTTTATTGGTAACATAATAAAAAATGAATCCATAATCTGTAAGTCTTTGCCGCATATAAAACTTATGACAATTTTTCTTTCTGGCAGTGTTGGGCCTTGTACAGAACAGCACATCCTGCACCATAGCTACATCCTTTGCTCCAAATTATGACATCTTAAAAAAATGAAACTTCTAAATTAAATCTAGGACAAAGAAGTCTTCCTAAGCAACATAAACCTTGCCTCTTTATTGAGTATCTGGATTTAATCTTTGTAAAAAGTTAAGATGTTCAATAACACATCTGTTTCTGAATTTAAACAAAATTCTAAATTAAACCTGAAAATGAAAAACAAGCAACAGCCAACTGCATATAAATCTAGTAAGTGTGCCTAAATGCATGATTTTGCCTACCAGAACACAAATGAGATTAAAGTTAATACATTTATTATTTATTTCTCTAACAGTTTTAATTTAATCTGCCAAAAATTGCCATTTTAAAAACAATGTCTTTGTGTTCAAGAAAACCATTTAATAATATAAAAGGAGATTGTTTTCATTTATTTATTATAAGGTTTTAGGTTTTTGTTGTTTAGGGTAGTTTTTATTTTTCTAAACAGTGTCTCTTGTAGCACAGGATGACCTCAAATTTGATCGGTAGGTTTGAGGATGACCTTCTATTCAGGAGCCTCATTTTTCAGGCAAGTTTTGGGATCCGAAATTTGCACCACCATGCTGGACCAAAGGGAACCTTATTTAACGGAGAAGGTACAATACAGCTTTAAAAACCAGTTTTTTTTCTTTTTCTTTTTTTTTTTTTTTTTTTTTGGTTTTTCGAGACAGGGTTTCTCCATGTCGCTTTGCAGACCAGGCTGGCCTCGAACTCACAGAGATCCACCTGGCTCTGCCTCCCGAGTGCTGGGATTAAAGGCGTGCGCCACCACCGCCTGGCTAAAAACCAGTTTTTAATAAGCCAATATACAGACTACGTATGTATTTTATGAAGTGCAGTGTTTCCTGAAAGCAGAGAAAGGAAAGGCACATTGACAACATCTCACCATCACTTCGAGTCCATTACAAAGAGAGGCACTCACAGATTCTGTTTAACGTTTTCACACAACACTGACACCGAGGCTTTCAAGCATACTAAGCAAGGTTCAGCGGTAGTAGAGCACTTGCTTGCACAAGGTCTGGTTCTATCTCTAGTACCAGAGAACAACACCCCCACACAATGTGTTTGTGTGTATACATCTTGATCAATTTGGTATATTTGAATAGCTCACTGTTAAACATTAAGTTTGTTTCAAACATAAAAGAAAACTAGTTAGTTTCACACTAAGGGGAAAAAAAGCCTTTTTAAAAATTAAATGAAATTCATAGTTTCTCTTCATGGATTTGGTTATGCCTTAAGCATGTGTAGAATAAATTTTTGTATTGTCTCTATAAACATTTGCTTTTTCTCTCAGTAGCAAATGTGACCCAAACAAAAGCAGTTATTAATTAATAAATCCTCTGCACCAGGCCTCAGAGTCCCACTAACCCTGAGTCCTGGAGGAGGGAGGAGGAGGGGGGAGGAGGAGGAGGAGGAAGTGATGGTGGAAAACAGATGAAGAGTGAGCAGAACAGCTCTTGTCCAAACAACACGAGCTCAGTTCTCATCATCTGGGCAAACTGTACCGTGTGCTGGATAGGGAAAGAAGATGGTGCTGCCTTCAGTAACATGATTAATCTGGAAGAGGCTGGTGTGGAATTAAATACTCTCAAAGCACAGACAGATTCACAGAAAAAGAAACAATTATCTTAAATTACCAAGTATACTCCAATAAATGTTTAAAAGTACTAAAGTACATTTTTTGGTACCTTCTTCTGAAGTTTTTCCACAAATCCAATAGGATTTTTGAGTGCTTCTCTCTGGTGTCTGCCTAAACTTTCCAGGTCTTGGACTGCTTGAGAACGCTGAGCCTCAAGGACAGCAATGGTCTGTAGCAGTCTCTGGTAACTGGAGACAAAGAGATCGATCTCACTGGAGTTTTCTACTAACAACAACCAATAAAAACTCAGTTCAAGTTATCATCTACTATATATGAAGTCACACAGTCTTTTTAAAGTTACCTGAAAGAGTTTAGTAAAACATATTACTGGGAATAAATGAGGTCTTCCTGAGTTACGAAGTACCTAGTCAGAAAACATCAGTTAGAGAAAGCAAAGCCTCCTTTCCCATCTTAGACCTTCTAATTCTTGAACCTTGAATGAGTTCAGAAAACAAGAAAGCATTCTGACGTTCCAGCAACCAAAGTTTTAAGAAACTCCTTAATAAAAGAACTAAAATCACGTAATTTCACACACAGAGACGAGCCCCCAAATCCAGGCCTCTAGCTCTACTTTGCAGGAACAGAATGTCTAAGGCACATTTTCTTCCCAAAGCCATAAAGACAGTGCCCCATAGTCTGATATGGTAGTGGGTCACATGGTTCTTATCTGCTCTATCCTCCTCCTCACCCACATTTCTCCAGCATTCAAGACAAAGACAAATGTGGAAGGTCTTTTTATTTCCCTACCTGCAAAGGCTCTTTTAAAATAGCTAACATCCATTTCATCCACATAATCAATTTACTTGTTGTCATCCTGGAATCTAATTACACTAGAGGTACATTTATTAACTAGTTCATTTGCATTCAGTGTCTTTTTTTTTTTTTTTTGCTAGCACTGTCCTGAGTCTGGAATGTCAGGTTTTACACATAAATACACATAGAAATGCAGTAAACCCAAGTCCTTGGGTGCTCAGCTTTTCATAGAAATAATTAAAAAGTCACTTGAAATTCACTTTAAAGAAGCTGTGTCCTTAAAGTATCAACTGAGCAGTTTTCCTTTATGGTCCAAATATATTTGTTTCTCAACAGACTGCGACTCCTAACAGAAAATATATCTGTTTAGTTTACCTTTCTTTATTTAGTCAAGGTATAGCACACTTTCCAGTAATAAATATTTCTTGAATAAATAACTGTCTGATGTTTTGTCCAATCAGAAGCATAAGTTAGTCTTGTAAGTTAGAAGCCAGCAAAGCACCAGAAACATCCCAACAATTCAACCCCAAGATTCATCACCGAGCTGATGCTTCAAACATCTTATTTCTGTTTAACATAATGACACAGTGAACATTAACATAAAACTGTATGGGTATGTACATAGTTGAGGCCCGCTTAGGATACAGGGTGGGGTGGGAGACAATGAAAGCATAACTTCCCAACTCCAATTTTGCTTCCTTAATGCAGGCAGAGTGACTAGAAGGCACAGAATGAGCACGGAAATCCTGGAAAACATCAGTGACATCAAGTCTTCTGCCCCAATCTAAACCACTCTCGGATTGGTCAGAGATCTTGCCAGCTGGGAGGGACGAACGACACTGTGATCCCTGGATCCGTTGGAATGACACCCAGTCTGACAATCTATTTCCAGTCCCACCCACAGCTTTCTCCACAGTCAAAAGCAAAATGAACAAGCCAGTTCACGAATGAATCCAAGGTAAGACTGGGCTGCCCATTAATCCAATTATTGTTTGCTAAGAAAACAAGGCCCTCTCTTAAAAGCTCTAGCAATTACCAAAATACATTAGACATGAAGCTTAGGTATAACAAGGGCGCTACAATAATGGGAGAGAGAGAAACAGAACTAGGTGTGCAGGAAAACAGCACTGACCATCTTCCTAGAGGATCGATCGATCACAGTGGTCCACCTACTTTTTAGTGTTTGAAGTTGTCTAAAATGAAATTTCTTTAAAGAAAGAAGGCTGAGTATGATGGAGTACATCTTTAATCCCAGCAATTGAGAGACAGAGGTAGGTGGACCTCTTGAGTTTGAGGGTAACATGGTCTACATAGTGAGTTACAAGCCAGCTGGAGCTACCTAGTGAGATTCTCGTCTCAAAAAGGAAAAAGGAAAGGAAAGAGAAAGGAGGAAAAAGGAAAGGAGAGGAGAGGAGAGGAGAAGAGAGGAGAGGGGAGGGGAGAAGGGAGGGGAGGGGAGGGGAGAAGGGAGGGGAGGGAAAAAAGGGGGCAAGGAGAGGGGGGAGGGGAGGGGAGGGGAGAGGGGAGGGAAGGGGAGGGGAGGGGAAAGGAGAAAGGAAGGAAAGGAGGAATGAAGGGAGGGAGGGAGGAAGAGAGAGTGGAAGGGACGAACAAACTGTGTCTTTGATCCAAAGTAACACAGTAAGTGACACTGTATAGTGGTCCTGTTCAGATCACACCTGCCAACGCATTCAGCTCTGCTTAGCGGATGACAAGTCTGTGAACAGACAAGATAGATGAGCAACTATGCAATAAGAAACAGTAATAAAGGTCAAATGTGATAGCTTATACCTTCACGGGGATAAGGCGGAAGGATGGGAAATTTGAGGGCAGTCTAGTCTACAGACTAAGACACTGTATGAAAATACAAACAACAACAAAAACATAAGAAGGTCTAACATTCATTGTGTATATTCTATGCTGAGCACTGCTGTATTTTAAATTTCATAAACTTGAAACGGGTATCATTTATTATTCAAGGCATACTACGAAGAAAACTCTTGCCTCAAACAGAAGATGGCAGAACAGTATCTGTTCATCACAGATACTCATCCAAACATTTAAAGAAAACACAAAAACAAAAACAAATCCTGAAACTCCACAGAACCAATAAAACACTTTTCGCTTTAGCTATTCCCTTAACCTCCCAAGAAACAGAGGAACTTGTAAAAATGGCACAGGCTTCCTATGTTATGTGGAAAGTCACAGCTTTCCAACAGGACCGCTGTGTACTGATTCTGTAAGAACTCTGCCCCGTTCTCCAGCTCATCTTCAGGGGATACTGACAGTGAGTTTACCTGCAGCAAAGCGCTCTCCACCTCACTTTACTGATGACATCCACATGCAAACATTTAGCTCAGGCTAGGGATGGTATCACTACAATACCTATACCTAAGTTATTTTCACTACCTTTCCCACCCAAGCTTTACTAACTTTTACGAACATAATAGTCTATGAACAAAATAGTCTACAAGTAAAAATCATGATGTCTAAAAGAGAAAACACTGAAGGAACCAGTAACTCAGCAGCTTGCTTTACTTTTTCTCGGCAGCAATACTGCATGTACAGCCACCATTGGAGAGGAAGAGACAGGAAAGAAGGATGGTGGAAAATCTTGCTTTTCAGTGCATCAGCATGTTTTTCTAGGGGCCAGGTTTCCATTTCTACAGTGGAAAGAATCTTTAAGTGCTTACATGGACATTTTTTAGCCTTAAAACATAATGTGGAAAAAATTGTTTTAAATCTAGCTTTCACACATTCTGCCAAGAAACTTGGTCTAATTCTTGAAAATAATAATTGTCAGTGGAAGGTCCCCGGTTTGATCCCAGGTTTCAGCACCAGATGAATGAAAAAAAGGAAGGAAGGAAGGAAGGAAGGAAGGAAGGAAGGAA
>CABHPH010143353.1:27526-40786 GCA_902168325.1 Peromyscus nudipes
GAGAAGGAGAAGGAGAAGGAGAAGGAAGGACATGACTGCTTCTAGGTATGGTGGAGGAGGGGGTTACTGTAGATAAAAAGGAGAGTGCAGCCAGTGGCAGGGACATCTGGGAGAGTCCAGAGTGAACAAGACCCTGAGTCGGCCATGAGAAGAGTTGGGGGAGGAGAGGGGAGCGCCAGGAAAGTAAAGGGTGGAAAAAAGGGCAAGTAACCAAAATGGCTGATTTATACAGGGAAGGGCCGCTGGGGGAAGGGCAGCCCAGCCACTGGGCTGGAGAAATTTAGGGTAGGGGGTGGGGTATGCCAGCCATACTCTATAATAGGGAATAAGGGATGCTGGGACAAACTGTCAGATAAGTCTGCTTTGGTATGTTAAATAGACGCCTCCATTAGCCATTTGTCCAGGGTTTGAGGCCTAATGATAATCAAGAGAAAAAAAAAAACAAAAGAGGGAGAGAAAGAAATCTCATTTATATAAGGAATTTACACAACCATGGCTTGCCTGAATTGATAAATAAAGCTTTGTATGGCCACACATGTGTTTAAACAGCAGAGTGACTACAATAGAAATCACATGATCCATAAAGCATGAAGTATCTACTATAGGTCACCATGAGGAAGTCTGCCACACCTCCCTGCTCATAACAGTCAAAGCATAAAAGAAACAGAGCTCTGAAGTGTAACTACCAACTATATGACACATTTTCTAGCCAGTCCTCCAAGTCATTCTGACAGCAAATTATGCTTTGTACACCTCTCCACTAAGCTCTTCAACCAACACCTATTTATCATCGGTAGCAGTAATACACAGTAGTCTGCAGAAGATTCACAAGCCTGAGGCTCGCCCAGGCTACACAACAAATTCAAGGCCAACCTGGTAACAAAGCAAGGCTCTGTGGAGGCAGGGAGGCTGTTTGCCATGTATGGTTATCAAGTAAGACTTAATCATACCTCAATTTATCCATTTGTTTCTGGAATTAATTTGCCACACATACGAGGCTGTGAAAGAAGCTACACTTTAGGAGAAAACTGTTAGGCAAATGTAACACAACAGCAACCACAAAATAGTAGCTGGGTGGAGCTGCCATTCTCAGGATAAGCACGGACATGGGGGTGGGCGGCCCAGAAGCAGAGCATTTACTTGCACAAGACTCTTGGTCCAATGTCCAACACCACAAAAGAAGGGTACAGATTTCTGTTAAATTATGAAAACAGTTTCTAATCATACAATACAAACTCAAGCAGAAATGTGAAACATGAAAATAAAATTGCCATGATTCCATCATGAAATAAAGCTGTCACATTTTCATCTAGTGAGAAAAAAATTTTAATAAGTTTTTACAAAATACAGGGGAATATTAAATGCTAAATTAATTTTTACAAACTAGGTTTTTATTCAAAGTACAGAGGAATAAGAATTTCTGCTAAATAAAACTGTGCTTTTTTTTTTTTTTTTTTTAGAAATACCAACACTGTTCTTGAGTACTCCCAAATATCTGTAAAATTAAAGACTGGGCCTAAAAATTAAGGAACTTACAGTAAAGAATACACATGAATAATAACGTATCATCAGTTCACGACTGTGACAAATGCCACATTCTAACATAAGATGCTCAACAGAGGTGCAGATCATCTGGGAACTCAGCAGTACATTCCTACTTAATCTGTAAACTTTTGAAAAAGTCCCCTTTAAGCTACTAATACAGCTCTTAAGAATTGGGGGGGGGGGGTTTAAAAGCCAGGTGGTAGTGGCACATGCCTTTATTCCCAGTACTTAGCACTAAGAGGCAGAGGCAGGAGGATCTCTGTGAATTCGAGGCCAGCCTGGTCTACAGAGAGGGTTGTAGGACAGCCAGAGCTACACAGAGAGACCCTGTCTCAGGGAGGAGGAAAAAAAAAGAATTCTGGGGGTTTCACTCAAAGACAGGGCTCTCTCTCCCAGGGCGGAAATTCCCATTAATTGGTCAGACACAGTCCCCTTCTCTTCCCTTGCAGAGTCATGGAGTTTGGTTTTTTTTTATCATTATCATTAAAATTACAAAACCTTTACAATATAAAGAATACTCACAAGTCTGTAATTTCCAAGATTACTATGATGCTCCACTCAAGAGAACAAAAACGAATTTAAGATAACACAATTTGGCTTAGCCAACCCAAGTTGCTTTCAAGCCTGCTGGACGCCAGCTAAACTCTCACGTTGGTCGGCTTCTATAACCTATTCCAATAAAATCTGCTATTACCTTAAAATTTTCCCTACTAAGTACGAAAAAATAATGATTGGCTTTTCCTTGTTAAAAACAATAGTTTCTAGGGCTGGAGAGACGGCTCAACGGTTGAGAGCACAGGCTGCTCTTCCAGAGGACCCGGGTTCAATTCCCAGAACACACACACATAAGGCAGGTCATAATCGTCTGTAACTCTAGCTCCAGGGGACCCGGCACCCTCACACAGATATACATGCAGGCAAAACACCAATGCACATAAATAAAAATAAAAATAGTAAGTAAATCATAAAGTTTTAATATTTTTGCTCTAAGCATGGCCATTCACAAAGCAGAGGCATGCTCCCAACATGTATGCCTTACTGTAAATCAAGTTAATCTGTAAATCACTCTACTATACTGCCACAAACTAAGAAAAACACACTTCTTTCTTCCTGTCTCCCAGGAGATTATCTCAAACATTCATGATATGATAATTATCTCCTACAGTATTGGGGGCATTTTTGTATGTATAACTTTTAACAAGTTATGAAGTACACAACTCCACTAACAATCCATTCTCAATGCCTCACTCCCCAGCCCCTGAAAACAATCTTTCAACCTCTATAAATTCGCCTGTTCTAGCTAAACATAGTCATATATGTCCTACTGTGTCCAGCTTCTTTCCACTACAACCATTATCCAGACTCACAGTACCACACTGCTTTGTAAAGTTGTTGTTTGTATGGATGAATGATCTGCCTGCATGTCTGTCTGTGCACACGTGCAAGGCTGCTGCCTGAGCTAGAGAGGCAGACTGCTGGGAAGCACCCTGTGAGTGCTGGGTGTCAAATCTGGGTCTGCAAGAGCAGCTATGCCTTCAACTGTGAGCCATTTCTCCAGCCGCTCCTCCCTTTTTATGGCCAAGTAATAGTCTGTTGTATTAACATTCATATATTGCTGGGTATCTGGGTTGTTTCTAACTTTTAGCTATAGAGAATTATGCTGCTGTGAACATCTGTATCTAAGTTCTTCTTTGAACATCCAGTTTTCTTTGGGGTTATTTAAAGAAAGAATTCGGCCTTTAAGGGCATTTTATTTTTACATATGTGGTATGCCTGAAGTGTGTCTTATGTGGGTGCGCATGTTGTGCAGTGGTGCATGTACATGGAGGCCAGAGGTTGGGACACAGGATGTCGTCCTTCCCACCTTATATGTAGAGGTAGGAGCAGATTCAGCTCAGCTGCCAGCTTGCTCTAGGGATCCCTTTTCTGGCTCTAAGCACTGGGATCACAGGCAGTGCACAACACTAGCCTGCAGGCTCATGGGATCCACATTCTGGTACTACTGCTTGCACAGAAAGTGTCTTGTCTTCTGAGCCATCTCCCCAACCCCCAAGGGCAAGGTTAGCACACTATATACTTAGTGTTTCTTTTTTCCCCCAATAACAGGACACCTGACCCACGAGATTCAGTCTGCTCCATCTTCAGTGATTACAACATCCTCCTTAGAGTCTGTGGACACATCGAGGGCTAACAGTCCCATGGACAGTGCTGGCACTCTAACCAGTACAGCACAGGTCTGCAGCATGTGCAACCGAAATCCCAGTGCAAAGGAAATGGGGAAGAACACAGAACTGTGTGCACGGAGAAGCCACAGAGAGAGAGGTCTGAGGGCACGCAGCCTTCAGTGCTGACAGGAGACACACAGCTGGACACTCCTTCCTGAGCTTCGTTAGTCCAAAGACTGTCTACTGCTCTTTATTTCACCTTTTTAACTTGATTCATGTATGCTGTAAAGCTATGGTGAAATATCATACTATACCCTCAGTAAAGTGTTCAACTGTCATACTCAAATCAAAGAATTAAAACAAATCAACCTCTTTAAGACATGTTAATTTTAAGAAAAATGTATGTATGTATTCTACATGCATGCCAGGTGCCCCCCCCCCCAAAAAAAGAGGGAGTTAAGAATCCCCTGGAACTGGAACTGTAAGTGGTTATGAGCTACCTGATGTGGGTAACGGGGACCAAATCTGGCTCCTCTGCAAAAGCCAAATGCTCTTTATTGCTCCAGTCCTGTAAGTTCTTTTTTTTTTTTTTTTTTTTTAATTTTTTTCTTCTCTTTGTTGTTTTTTCCAGACAGGGTTTCTCTGTGTAGCTTTGGTGCTGTCCTAGATCTCGCTCTCACAGAGATCCAGAGATCCACCTGGCTCTGCCTCCCTGAGTGCTGGGATTAAAAGGTGTGCGCCACCACTGCCCCGCCTTAATTTATTTTTAGTATAAATATTAGTGTGCTTACGTGTGCACACATGTGCATACTCGAGGGCAAGTGCCTGATGTGGTCAGGCAGCAGAACACCTGAGAATTGGAATTACAGTTGTGTACCACCCAGTGTGGATGCTGGGAGTTGAACTTGGGTCTTCAGCAATAGAATCTGCACTCAACCAGCACTGTCCTTCCCCAGTTTTTTAAACTCCTTTTTCCTGGAGATAGTTCTGAGTGGGTTTCTGGTTCTTGCAACTAACAAATGTAATAAAGCAAGCTCCAATCACCTTAATTTCATTTTCCTTGTTGTTTTTAAGGTTTGAAGACATTGCTTACTGAGGGGAAGGAGGAGGGAGTGTGTACGGGGGTGCAAGATATTTGCTTTTTCAAAATAGGGTCTTGCTATTTTGCCCAGGCTGCCATAGAACTCACAGCCATCTTGCCTTCCCCTTGCAAGTGCTAGGATCATAGATGTACACCATCATACCTGGAGCTTCATAAAAAAATTTTTTTAAACTCTGAATCTGTATTTTTAATCATATTTATAAAGCTACCCCTACCCCAAACCTGGGGTTCTTGTGGGAACAGAACTTAAAAGGGCTGTTCAATCAGTTCATAGTGCTTTTCCAAAACCTCACAAAAAAACTGACTTCTCTTAAAGAGGAAGCCAAATCCCACTAACCATACTGTGGACAATACTTTATACTCAGTCAGATCAAGCGTTGTGTTTCCCCCATTCCTGAAACTGGCTCACTCACTCTCTCCCCAACCCACTGTAACATATCTCCTCTTCTGGTGTTGCAGCTGCCAGCAGGTTTCACAAAACAGAAACAAGTTACGTGTGTAGAGGGGTGCGATGCAGACTTGCAGGAACACAGAGGCCGGAGGTCAACATCAACTGTCCTCCTCTATCTATCCCTTCTGAGACAATGTCTCCCACTGAACACAGATCACTGATTGGCTAGCAAACTCCAGAGACCCATCTGTGCCTACCCTTCAGAGTTGGGGGTCCAGAAAGCTGCCATTGCACATGAGTGATGGTCTTGTGTGATAGGACACTGTCCACTGATCATCTTCTCAGCCCCCACAAGACACCCATAAAAAGACAAACCATTTGTCTTCTTTCAAGTTCTTCAGACAACCTCAACCAAATCCTTACCATTCTGTACACTTTCTGAAGCCAACAGACAAAACTCAAGACTGTAAAAACATTTAAAAATCTTATATATCATTTTGATAATAGAAATTTTATCTCACAATGCACTAACTCCGAGTGTTTTTTATTCTCATTTTTCATATTCCCATTATAAAATATTAGTTTTGGCACCAGGTAATTATACAGACTACTCATTCCTAAATACACAACTCCACCAATACCTTTCCCCATATGTAAGTTTAATAAACTGTGTGAATGAATGTGCAGCTTATTCACCTTCTTTTTAAAACTTAAAATCCAGATTGTTTTCAAATAAGTTCTGTAGTGAGAATGTAGCTCAATGATAGAACTTTACCTAGCATACAAAAAAACCTAGGGTCAATTTTTAGCACTGAAAAAATAAATGACTTTATTACCAGAAGTACGCTCATTTTTCTGAGGTTTTTCAAACCAGGGTAAAGGCTTGGAAATTCTCCTATACAGGTCATGGTTCTCAAAGAGCTTGTGATCTATTATATACAATTACAGCAGTTATCACTCCCTAGAATAGAGCACACAGAGAGTACCTGATCTGTTTGGGAAGAGAAAGCCTTCTCAGAGAATATGATGCCTAAACTAAGAGGGGTCCCCATTTGCTGACAGAGGATGATAACCAGGGAAACCAGCATAAGAACAGACCAGAGCAAGAAGTTAGGTTCGTGAGGCCTTCAGGCACGCTCATCCTTTCCATGTTGTAACACAATGTCAACATCTACAGCAGTAGTTTTCAACTTCTCAATGTTGTAGCCCTTTAATACAGTTCCTCATGTTGTGGTGACCCCCAACCATAAAATTATTTTCGTTGCTATTTTGTAACTGTCACCTGACATGTGACCCCTGTGAAAGGGTCATTCAACCCCCAGATGTGTTGCCCAGGCTGAGAACTGGAGAAATGAGGGAGTTACAAAAACCACAGAGGGAAAGGGACACTGAGAATGGTGTTGGTTTATACTTTCTAGCTGGGCTGCATTCACAGGCATCCTTGAGCATGCGAGACTCATGGGCCACAGGTTAAACACACCTGGTTGAATGAGGGGCAAGGGTATACTCAGTTAAAGAATTCGGACAACTGGGCTGAAGAGATGATTTTGATTAGTAACGGCACTTGCCACCAAACCATGGGAGAAGAAGCAACACCTCTAAGTTGTCCTTTGACCTCTAGGCTGCTGCCCCTCCCATTACATCAAGTGCTATGAGAAGACTCAGGAGCCCGTTTCATCTGGCTGGCATGTAGAGGAAGAGGAGACAGTAAAAGTGTTTTAAATGAGCAGACATTATATCTCCAGCATTTACTTCAGGATAAGGTTAACTGAGGACTCCATGATAGCAACCACAAAAAGTAAGACACTGTCTCCAGTGATGCAGAGACGACACCACTGACGCTCGAGGAAGGAAGAGCAGAGCTCAACCAGTGGCTGGGGACTCCTTCAAAGAGGCTGCCTTTTTCCTAGACACTGCCCAGTTCACGGAAAGATGCTCAAAGTGGTTTGGGAAGCAGTAATAAACTCACTCTCTGACATGGCTGACTCAGTTTTCTGTGTGGTAGGGAAAAGGGAAGGTCTACTGAAAGGTTGAAAGCTTGAGAGTAGTCTGAGCTCAGGCTACCCACTGAGATCCACTACTACACAGGTGACAGATTTCCAAGCCACAGCAGTTAATGAGAACCTCAGAAGGACATAAGAAGATAGCCAGTAACCGAGACCTGAGCAGTGAAAAGCAAGGTGAAACACAAAGGAAAAAGTCCATTCAGAGTCATGTAAACAACACACCAGCTACAATTACAGAGTGATGCATCAGCATTTACGTCGGCTGCTCGGCCTTGCACCAGGATAGAAAAGAGCATGCTCGCCATGTCTAGTACCGTCACGCCGCCTTTGTAAGGAACTTAAAAAAGAAATTCAGGAATTTGAGTCTACACTTAAATGAGATAGCATTTCAAAACTCCAAACATTATTTAGTTGTAACCTTAAAAAAAAAAAAACCTACTTATGAAATGAATGCTCTACCCGCTAACCGTGACTCTTCACATATCTCTGCCTGTTCTAGCGTTTTACTCAGTTACTTCAGGAGGCTGGGGACAACTACTTGTGCTCTACAGAGCAGCAGAGTTAACTGTACTTGACCAAGAACATCCTGTACTTCAAAACAAGAGACATAATGTCCCCAACACAGAGAGAGGACATGTGTGAGGTGATGGATGTAACAATTATCCTAATCAGACTCATATGATGTATGCATGTTTGGGACATTGCACTAAATATATAATCATATGTTAATCAAAAAGATGTAGCTATTCTTGCTATGACCTTGGAGCACAGACCCTAGTGAGGTAACAGGTAACTGTTACACCTGCCTATGACCTTGAAGTAGGGCATGGCCTGGAATGCACATATGCAGCTCTCTCTTTGCCTCCTCATGGTATTCGATGCTGAGATCTTGGACCAGGCAAATCAGCGTGGGACATAGCTCAGCTTTCCCGGACCCTATGATAAATCTCTCATGTTTATGAGTTAACCCCCAAATCAATTCCTTTGCTAATAATAGATCCTGGGGATTTCTCACATTAGAAAGACACTTCCTCTTGACTATAATCAGTTTGACTCTCACTTCATGCCCTCATTACCAATAAACTATGATCATAAAACTTTCCTTCTAAGAATTAATTCCAACTTAAACAGGAGAAAAGTATAGTATTAAAGAAAACAAATTTCTGCAAAACAAATGTTAATTTTTTTTTTAATTTTATTTTCCAACACAAGGTCTCACTATGTAGCTCTGGCTATCCTGGACCTTGTAGGCTGGCTTCAAACTCAAGAGATCTGCTTGTCTCTACCTCCCAAGTGCTGGGATTAAAGGCATGTGCCACTACATCCTGCTCCAGTTGATTTTATTTAAAAAGAAAGCTGGAGAAATGGGTCTGTGGTTAAGGCACAGGTTGCTCTTTCAGAGGACCTGTTTGGTTCCCAGCACCCACGTGCTGGCTCATCACTGTCCGTAACTCCGGCTTCTGGGGGATCTGGTGCTGTTACTAATTCTGCAACGGCACTGGATACACATAGCTCAAAGATATACATGTGGGCAAAGTATACAGACATATAACAAGTCACATAAGTAATTAAAGGCCACTTGTTAGAAACTGGGGTAAACTGGTCCTGAAACAAAGCAACACATTCCAAAGCCTTTCTAAACAGTACACAGCAGACCTGGTTCAGCCAAAGTCCCAAGGACTAAGAAAAAGCACAGAAACTCCAGCTGTATTACATCACTTAATCTCTCAGAATTACCTCTTCAACCTAGTACACAGTTTGTCTTTCATGCATTTTCTCTGGCTTATCCTCATGAACTTTATCTCAACCAATGATCTAATTCTAACTTCTGCTCTAACAGCAGCAATATCTAACCAACATAACATTTTTCAAATAATAGCACCATTCTTCAATTAAAATTCCTATTATTCAATTTTTCAATTCAGCTTCTTTATTTAAAAATCTACTTATAAAAATTTTTAGGCTACAAACAAAAGCCAATCCTCACTGTCATAGATGTCAATAAAAAAAAAAATAATTTCCAGGGCTGGAGGTAAAGTTCAACAGTAGAGCCCTGAGTTCAACCCTCAGTATCTGAAACAGTGATAATTACTATTTCCAAATAGTCAACCAGCAGGCAGAAGTGTCATGAAAGAAATACTCCCAGCATACATTAAAATTAAATCAAGCTGGGCATGGTAACACATGCTTTTATTCCCTGCCCAGACAGGTAGATTTCTGTGAGGAAAGGAAAAAGAAAAAGAATGAACTAAAGGAAAAGATCATAACATAACATGAGGCTGGAGAGCTAGCTCAGTGGCTAAGAGCACTTGATGCTCTTACAGAGAACCCACAATGTGGCTCATAAACATCCATTCCAGGGGATCTGACACCTTCTAATGCACAAACACACACCAGGTAAAACATTCATATATAAAATAAATATCTAAAATAAAACTAAGTCAAATGAAGGGCTGGAGAGAGAGTGTGGGAGGCCAGCTCCCACCTTTTAAGGGGTTCCTATGAGGAGGAGAGAGGAATAAGAAACTTTTAGAGGAGCTGGAGAGATGGTTTAATGGTAAGAGCACTGACTGCTCTTTCAGAGGACCTAGTTCAATTCCCAGCACCCACATGGCGGCTCCCAACTGTCTGTAACTCTAGTTCCAGGGGATCTGACACCTTCACTCCAATGCACAGAAAATAAAATTAAATAAACTTTAAAAAAAAAAAAAAGAAAAACTTTTAGATAGAAAGATAGCAGAGAGGAGACAGACAGAAGCACAAAATAGCTTCAGGAGGACCAGGATCAAAATCTACAGGCCCTTTCTGTCTCTTCAAAAGGGCTTTTTATAACAATGCCAAGGGGCGGGACAAAAGACTAACCCCTTGCTAGATCAAAGCACACTGCACAGCCAAGTGCAGACCCTTCTAAACACCTGGTAACCATGCCCGAGGTCCAATCACTCCCCTGTGCAGCCCTGTTGGGTAAAGCAAGCTCAGATCTCACTAGGAAACCTCTGTGGGTCTCCACAAGATAGCTCAGCAGTTATGAGCACTCACTGCTCTTACAGAGGACATGGATTCAGTTGCCAGCACCCACATCTACAATCTTACAACCACCTGTGAATATAAACACATGCAAACTCACAGAAAAAGATCTTCACAAAGCCAGATGCATCTACTCATAGTTATGGCAGAATGACACTGAGTGACTGTCCTGATGGAGAAAATAAAGAAGTAACTTTTCTTTACATCCTAGGTCACAGACATGCACAACTGTGACATGTGAGAGGACAAAGCAATGAGGACAGTGCCATGGTTACCTTTCTCCTACCACAAGAACTGCTAGTATATGGGACAAGGAGGCGTCCTTCTAAACAGACTCAGAAAGCAGCTCAGGAAGCTGAGGGTTTACAAAACACCAAAGAGGAAGAAATAATAGAAAAAGACCCCAAATCTACATGGAGCTATAGCTGAACACAAAAAGCTACACTGTGGTGGTATTGTGTTCCAAAATATTGTGTACCTTAATAAACTTATCTGGGGTCAGAGAACAGGACAGCCACAATATTAAACATAGAGGTTAGGCAGTGGTAGCATACGCCTTTAATCCTAGCATTCCAGAGGCAGAAATTCATGTGTTCAAGGATACACCCAAGCATGGTGACCCACGCCTTTAATCCCAGAAAGTCAGCCTTTAATCCCAGGGAGTGGTGGTAGAAAGCAGAAAGGTATATAAGGCGTGAGGACCAGAAACTAGAGGCATTTTGCCCTGGAAAGGCCTTTGGCCTGGAGAAGCCTTTGGCCTGGAGAAACATTTGGCCTGGTTAAGCTTTCAGGCTTCTAGCAGCAGTTCAGCTGAGACCCATTCTGGATGAGGGCTCGGGGCATCCAGTCTGAGGAAACAAGACCAGCTGAGGATTCAGCGAGGTGAGATAGCTGTGGCTTGTTCTATTTCTCTGACCTCCCAGCATTTACCACAATACCTGGCTCAGGTTTGATTTTATTAATAAGAACTTTTAAGACTCATGCTACACTACACAAACAACATGAGACTCTACAGAGCAGGCAAAGAACTACCGTGGAGCTACACACAAGACAACCAAGTGTTCACAGAGCTAGAGTTACACACGACCCAACCATCCAGAGCAGAGAATTCTTTAGAGCCAGGGCTTGAAGAAACACTCTACGACTGTAATGGTGTCACATCCAAACGCCAGTGCCTTAGCCTTTCCCAACCCTGCCATATGTATCTCTTTATGTGGCCACTCATTTGGATCCTTTCAAGTATTTTCTGTAGTTAATCAAATACATTTTTTTCCTTGGGTCTGTGAACTTCTCTAACACTGTGAGAGGGGCAATGGGAAGTTATAATATATCACATGAGAAATTACAGATAACTTAAGGACCTCTTTGTAATTGCGGACAAAGTGAGGAAGTCTTGAGAAATTAAGTTTTGTTTTTTGTTTGTTTGTTTGTTTGTTTTTTGAGACAGGGTTTTCTCTGTGTAACAGTCCTGGCTGTCCTGCAACTCGCTTTGAAGACCTGACTGGCCCTGAACTCACTAAGATCCACCTGCCTCTGTCTCCCAAGTGCTGGGATTAAAGGCATGAGCCACCACTGCCCCACTAGAAATTAAGACCTTAATTTACAATTATCTAAGTAATGCCAATTACTGTCAGAAAATGTCAATGAATTGCACATTACTCAACAAGAGTCAGAGAATTGGTCAGTGCGGGTAAAAGATACCTACCTATATGGGTAAAGTAAAAGTTAAACTTTCTTACCCATGTGGTGTTAGCCTGTAGGCATCTGTACTGGCCTGCCCGTGGGGTCCTGACAGGATATACCTCAGCTGCAGCCACTAAGTGCAGCCCTTGTGTGCACTCGCTACATTTCCTTATAAAAGATGGGCCTTGCCCACCTCCCATATCTTTCTCTTCCTTTCCCAGAGACCGGTCTCTGCCCCTTCTCTCCCCTCCCCTCAATAAACCTCCCATGTGGACCCTGCAGTATGGTGTGACTCCTTCCCACTGATTTTAAAATACATGTGGCATCCCAAACTACTGAACATGATTAGTACAGAAAAGTACATTTTTCCCACATACTACTATAAAAATTATGAAATATAGCTTCTGCAACTAAAGGTTAGCCTCAAAAATAGCAGATAAATAATATAGTTTCAGGAATATTTTATTACTAAATGAAAAAATTCTTTACCATGTATAAAAAAGGAACTTTAACTTCTCTATTGAGAAAAAAGCAAATAAGAACATATAATAACCAAACATCCATGTGCTGTGTATTCATTCAAAAAGAAACTCCTCAGTGAACCAAACAAGACAATCTTGGTAAATGTGATCATTCTGATCTCTAAGATCAAAGAAGGCTAAAAGCAGTCAATTAGAAGGGAAAGTCAACAAAAATGAAATGAAATACTAAGTCACAGAGCTGCCAAAAGAACACAGGAAGAAGTGAAACTCCTGGACTATAAAGGTCAGGAAAGGTAGACCTATTATGACAGTGAGGTCACCAGGGTCATTCCACCACCTCTGCCGGCGATGACCCTAAACCAACAATGTTAAGACTATATCCATGTGTCAGCATCCTTAAGATTAGAGCAGAGGATCATTTAAAATCACCTTATTACTTAAAAATTAAAAATTTTTGGTAATGGGGCTGGAGATGGCTCAGGAGTTAGGAACACCAGTTGCTTCTTCCAGGATACTCTGTACTCCAGGGTGCAGGGTTCCCAGCACCCACGTGGTAGCTCACAATCACCTGAACTCCAGTACAAAGGGACTCAGCTTCCTTTCTTGGCCTCCACAGGTCACACACCCATGTGGTGCACAGATACACATGCAGGAAAAACAACCATACACACAATAAAATCTTTTTCAAATCGGCAACAATTCATGACATGTTTTGATTAGTCAGTGACTTAATCCCCAACAACAGCAAATGCTCTATACACTTCAGGCAGCTTTTACTCCTCCCATTAACCCACCCACCCCCAATGCCTGGCATTCTATAGCTCTCTCTATGAGCTGCCGACCAATGCCTGGTATTCTA